>BLSH010211857.1:709090-729096 GCA_018402905.1 Glandirana rugosa | reverse complement strand
GAACAGTGATATGGGTACTCCCGACTTATTTATACTTTTTTGACACAGTTTGAAGATGATTTTAGAACAGTTCTATGGCCTCTAATGTTAATTTATACTTTTCAGACCCATTTTGAAGATGATCTCCATTTTTGCATTTTTTAAGTTTTTATTTTTTTAAAAATATTTAAAGTTATTTTCCTGTCCCCATTTCTTTGTAGGTCACTTGTCCCACCCTTACCCACATTTCCTTCCTTTTGCAGACCTCTAGGACCTTCCAGGACTATTTTACAACACTTTTTGTACCTAAAAGTCCGGGTCTCCATTGATTTCAATGGGGTTCGGGGTTCGGGACAAAGTTCGGGTTCTGTCCGGACCCGGACCCGGACTTTGTCCCGAAGTTCTGCAGAACCAGCAGAACCCGGACTTCTAGAAGTTCGCTCAACTCTACTCATCATTAAACTCAAAATAGTTGTGGGTTAAACAAAATTTAGTTGCATCTAAAATGAACCGTGCTTGTTCAAAATTAATCAAGGGATCATCTGCTAGGAAGTGACACTGCCTGTAGACCAATGTGGTGAGGAATGGACGTGTACAATGAATTTACATCCAACGAAGCCCATCTATATGTGGGCTCCCAGACATAGTGTTTTAATTGACCGAGAAGATGAACACCATCACGGTTGTAAGCAGGGAGGTTTTGGGCTAGTGGCTGAAGGAATTGATCAATTTACTGTGAAGAGGGGCTTGTGATGCTGTCCATGGCAGCAACAATGGGCCTACAAGGTGGGCTCTGACTAGGTTTGTGAATTTTGGGGATGTGATAGAAGTAGGGAGTGGAAATGAAGTTTTTATTAAAAAAGGCATACTCCTGTTTGTTGATAACACCTGCGGACTTGGTTTGTTTTGTTAATGTAGATGCTTCTTTAGTAAACTCGGGCAGAGGGTCAGACTGTAGTCTTGAATAGGTAATTTGGTCGGAAAGAAGTCTATCTGCTTCTTGGAGATATGTCTCTTTATCCTGTATGACTATCCCCTCTCCCTTGTCAGCTGTTTTGATAATAAGATTGGAATCATGAGTAAGGCTGTGAAGGGCCTGTTTTTCATGAAGGGAATGGTTGGAAGGTCTTGGCCGAGTGGAAAGGCTTTGTTGGTACATGTTCACCATTTCAGAATATACCACCTGATAAAAGGTTTGAAGGAAAGGGCCTTTGTGATGTATAGGGTTAAATACGAATTTAGGCTTAAAATGTGTATGTTGGGTGGGAGGGGAAAGTGGACGAGTGTTGAGTGAACAAAACTAAACCATCATCACTTAAAAAAAGTTCTGCTAAATTAAATTTGGTGTTATCGCTCTCACTCTCTCATACTGGTCACTGGAAGTTCAACATGGCACCTCATGGCAAAGAACTCTCTGAGGATTTAAAAAAAAAAAAAGAATTGTTGCTCTACATAAAGATGGCCTAGGCTATAAAAAGATTTCCAAGACCATGAAACTGAGCTGCAGCACGGTGGCCAAGACCATACAGCGGTTTAACAGGACAGATTCCACTCAGAACAGGCCTCATCATGGTCGACTAAACAATTTGAGTTTACGTGCTCAGCATCATATCCAGAGGTTGTCTTTGGGTAATAGACGTATAAGAGCTGCCAGCATTGCTGCAGAGGTTGAAGGGGTGGGGGTCAGCCTGTCAGTGCTCAGACCATACCTGCACACTGCATCAAATTGGTCTGCATAACTGTTGTCCCAGAAGGGAGCCTCTTCTAAAGATAATGCACAAGAAAGCCCGCCAACAGTTTGCTGAAGACAAGCAGACTAAGGAGATGGATTACTGGAACCATGTTCTGGGGTCTGATGAGACCAAGATACACGTATTTGGTTCAGATGGTGTCAAGGGTGTGTGAAGGCAATCAGGTGAGGAGTACAAAGACAAGTGTGTCTTCCCTACAGTCAAGCATGGTGGTGGGAGTGTCATGGTCTGGGGCTGCATGAGTGCTACCGGCACTGGGGAGCTACAGTTTATTGAGGGAACCATGAATGCCAACATGCATTGTGACATACTGAAGCAGAGCATGATCCCCTCCCTGCAGAGATTGGGCCGTAGGGAAGTATTCAAACATGATAACGACCCCAAACACACCTCCAAGACGACCACTGCCTTGCTAAAGAAGCTGAGGGTAAAGGTGGTGGACTGGCCAAGCATGTCTCTAGCCCTAAACCCTATTGAGCATCTGTGGAGCATCTTCAAATGGAACGTGGAGGAGCACAAGGTCTCTAACACCAGCTCCGTGATGTCGTCATGGAGGGATGGAAGAGGACTCCAGTGGTAACCTGTGAAGCTCTGATGAACTCCATGCCCGAGAAGGTTGAGGCAATGCTGGGAAATAATGGTGGCCATACAAAATATTAGCACTTTGGGCCCAATTTGGACATTTTCACTAAGGGGTGTACTCTCTTTTGTTGCCAGCGGTTTAGACATTAATGGCTGTGTGTTGAGTTATTTTGAGGGGATGGCAAATTTACACTGTTATACAAGCTGTACACTCACTACTTTACATTGTAGCAAAGTGTCATTTCTTCAGTGTTGTCACGTGCAAAGATGGAATAAAATATTTAGAAAAATGTGAGGGGTGTATTCACTTTTGTGAGATAATGTATATATTGCAGAAGAAGAGAGATGATGTGTCAGATCAGGTGTGTTACTTAGTGCTGAATCTCTCTCTAGTGCCCAGTTGTGTACACAGTCATATTTAGACTTTCTGCTGCAACAAGAAAATGGAAGGAAGACTGTGAAAATGGAGATTGTTCATGCCATGTCTATCTGATTGCATATTTATTTTTGTGATGTCAATGGGGTTTGACATTCTGGCATTTGACAGATGAATGACAGAGGGTGGGGCTTAGCCCCAGTAAGGGGCAGGGCTTCATCCTGATTTGGACAAAGAGGCTCTCGCAGTTGATATTTTAGGAACATTTTAGGCCAGATCAGCTTCACAGACTTCCGTCGCTTTATATAGACTGCAAACAGCTGCTGTACTGTATAAGGTTTTGAAGCAACTGCTGGACCCTATACTTTACAAACGCATTTTGATTGATGCATTTCCATTTAAACAGTAGTATTAAAGTAGAAGGTAAGGCCACTTATCAAACTGACATTTATTTATTCCTTCCCGTTTTCTCCCTATGGCTCTACATGTTCTTTATCGCAAATTACAGTGTAGACACCTTTTTTTCTGTGCTTTAAAAGCTAAACAAGCTTCTCCTTTATGAGCACATCTAATTGTGTGTAAGATGTAGGGAGCTGAACTCCTCTAGTGATGATACAGATGGGGTATGGAAGGGCTATTTAAATATTGTGGATGTCCTTTGCACTGGCAATGTCATTTCTCACCTCATCCCAATCTTGTACAGACTCTACTTGTTTTTGTAGGTACTTCACCATCCCCAGTGCTACCTCACGAGCAGCATTGGCAATCACCTCCTGGCAGAACACAGCCAAGTTCCTAAACTCCAGTGAGATCTGAGAACAGAAGAAAACAAAGCAATGCAACATCAGACAATAAGAATGTACTTTTGTATTTTTAGGGAGTTCTGTAGGCAGGTGCAATCTATGGTCTCCACTGCAGGTGGCGCTCAACCACAGTGGCATTACAGTTGGAAGGAAAGTCAAGAGGAACATAGTTCCTCCTACTGCATAGTGCCTATTGGGATCTGTAGTGTAAGGAGTCTATTCGTCCCATTATATGGCTGCTGTCTCAAACTACAACTTCCAGTATTCTCAGCACTATCTATTGAGGTCTATTGGCTTTCTTGGCTTTAGCTCTCCCCTGCTGGCCTTAGGAAAATGGTGCAGCATAACATCAGCATCTCAGTAGAGGAAGAGAAGAATAAAAGGAAGTGATTTTTTTCTCCATATTACAGTAGCCTAGAACCTGGCTACACTTCCATGACTGCACCACATGAGTTAAGCCATCCAAGTGTGGTGATAGACTTTGTGAGAGGTTATTTCCTGGCTTTATGCAATGATGGAATATCAGAGTCAAATAAACCCATTTCTCAGGACTTGGACTTGCCCTCCTTGATCCTGCAGTCAAGGAAAAATCTGAGACAGAGGGAAGGTGTATATCAGCCAGAACTGATCCCACTGGATCATGAGTGTGTTCAATTCAAAGGCCTTTGGATTCCTGCTCCTGGCCACGAACACCTCACATTTTCTCACATCCAGGCGCTGACTACTGAGAAGGTCCACATGTCAACTGTCTATTCTGGAAATGTGGACAAGACTAGAATGTGCTTTTTGGCTTAAGTCATAATTATGTTCACTTCTCAGGTGTTACCCTGATGATTGATATATAGGTAAGCCACTGCTGTGGCATTATTCAACTGAACCCTTGTCAACTACTTTGATGCTAGTTGGTTCAATGCAGCAGGTACAGGCAAATGGCCCTTAGTTTGAGAATGTTGATAGGAAGTCTGGACCCCCTTGATGACCATGACCCCTAAACCGTTTCTGTCCCTAGGTCACCCTCTCAGCCCAACAGGTTGACACCAATCTTGGGAACCTTTCAGGTTAGGGGGGGGGGGTTGGGACGACTTCCTTGATTCCGGCACAGGGCCGATCAGTCACCAGGTTAGAGATTTTACTGCCTCGGGTAATGGCCTGCCCAGAGACTGAGGGAGCTTGTCCTACATTGTCAGCACGTTAAGCAGTAGAGGCCTGGAATGAAACTGAGCAAAGATCACTGCCTCAAATGAGGCCTAGGAAGAATCCTCATGCACAATGGACTGCAGGAAGATTTTTGGAAAACAATGCTGGACATGAACTCAGAATCAACACTCTTTCCCAGTCCGTATTGTCCTTATCATATTGATTGACCACCAGGACTGGTGAAAAGTGATCCTTCAGTAGAAGGTCAGTAGTGAATGAGATGAATTCCCTGGGACTGGGAGCACAACAGTATAGGAACCAGGGCAAGCACCTTGGTAAGGACCCAAGAGACTGGGCAGGACAAAAGGAGGAACCACAAACTGGAAGTGCTGCTTACTCCCCACAAATTGCAGGAACTGCTAATGCGAGGGAACAAAATATGGGAATATGTACAGTAAATATGCATCTTTGATGTCTTTCAATTCCAGGAATTCCCATTGTTGCAGCAATGCAGTTGCAGACCAGGCCAATTCTATCAGGAAAATTTGAAGGACCACAACACTTCTTGTGGGCCCAAGTCTAGAATAGGTTGGATGTCGCCACTAGGCTTTGGAAGCATAAACAGGTTTGAACAGGTGCAATGACTCCTGAATGGAGAAAATCACTGTAAGGCAGTCTGGAGGGCCCACAATCTTGTTGGGTAGGCCTATAAGAAGGAATGGTGAGGTTACCCAAGGAGATAAGGGGGAGACTCTGAAGTGTAGAGAGGTCCAAAGACCCAGACATTTTGAGAGAAACCCTAGGATACTCTCATCATGGTCCTGTGCACCATGTGCTGTCCTGCCCCTTCATCCAACTTTCTTTCTGTCTAATGTCTGCCATGATAGTGAGGGGATTTCTTAATCAGTGCAGAGAGTGTTACAGAGCAGACAGAGTTCAACGGTCATGTGTCCCAAAACCAAAGCTGCTGATGAAGGCTCATTCAGAGACCTGAGCCACAATCTGGAGCAGAGTTACAGCTGGCACTGTAGCGTGCAATCTGCAGCAAAGCAATGGGCTCAAGATGATCCCAGAGTCAGAGGGAGGGCTGTGTACCTCCTACAGAATATGCACACAGAATAGGAAATTGTGCACCAAAATATGTCACAGGACTTACAGTGCCTTGAAAAAGTATTTATACCCCTTGAAAATTTTCCACATTTTGTCACGTTACAATCAAAAAACGTAAATGTATTTTATTGGAATTTTATGTGATAGACCAACACAAATTGTCACATAATTGTGAAGTCGACGGAAAATGATAAATGGTTTTCAACATTGTTTTACAAATAAATATGTGAAAAGTGTGCGTGCATTTGTAATCAGCCCCCTTGAGTCAATACTTTGTAGAACCACCTTTCACTGCAATTACAGCTGCAAGTCTTTTTGGGGATGTCTCTACCAGCTTCGCACATCTAGAGAGTGACATTTTGCCCATTCTTCTTTGCAAAATAGCTCAAGCTCTGTTCTGACAGAGTATTTGCAAGTACCACTGAAAATCATGGCAGGGATTCTGAAATTAAGAGCTCTGGAAATCCAACTGTGAGCAACATTGATGTACTGGCAGAGATTCTAGAAGTCCTGGCAGAAGGTCCCTTGGACTTTGAGTCCACAAGAATCCTGAAAATATAGAGATAGGAGGTATGGAAATGTGTACTGGAAATGCAGAAATCGGAGGGGAGACAGGGCTTCTCCTCCACTGACCACTAATGTAAGAAAACACTACAATGACCATTTGAGGCGGTACTTCACCATTAATCACCAGTGTAAGGTGGCCTTACACTGACAATCAATGTAAGAGGACACTTCACCACTAACCACCAAAATAAGCTGATCCTAGTGACCATCACTGCAAGGAGGCAGTACAATGAGTACTACTGTAAGAGGACACTTCACAAGTAACAACCAATACTTCATATACTGTGCTGATTCTATCTACTGAATAGTCAACTAAACATGCTTTGAAATTAAAAATAATGCAAAGGCAGCATGGAAACAGAGTTTACATAATTGAGTCCATAGCTTTACTCACTGTTGGGAAATCCTCCAGTACTTGGCGAGTATGCTTATTGCTGTCCATGAACCTCCAGTCAGGCTGGTACAGTAGGTTGTGAAAGTTTTTCAGAATGGGGATCTTGGTCTCCAGACTGATAGTCATGTCGTCCTCTACCGTGTCCATAGCTTTCACAACCAGATAGAAGATACAAAATATGTGCCTAAGGAGTACAGACAGAAGACAGCTCCTTACAATCTAATAGTACAATCTCTGCAACCCATTGCAATCCACCCTCTAGTGATGCCCACTTCAGTTTAATCTTGAGTACATCCTACTTCTGTTGCTGGCATCCTAGGGTGCAATTTTCAGCTTCTTAAAAACAAAAAATTAACACCCATAGCCTAGCTTGAGCCCAACAGATGACATCCCATGGATGCTAAGGCACTGATGCTTGTCTGGCGTGACAGAAAGAAACTAAAATTCACAAATTTTCCAAAAACAGTATTTTCTAAAAATTGTAATTAACAACAGACAAAATTATATTTAACAGACAATACACTCACCGAAGCTCCCCTTCCAAGGTCTGGGTGACTGGTGCGTAGCTCCTGCCAGTCTCACTCAGGTATTTGTAGCAGGTCTGCAGGCTCTTACTCATGGAGTCCTGTTGGGAAAGAGACAGGATAGAACCTACAAGCAATTATACGCAGCCTTCTGTGAGCAGTCCACTCTCCCACACCCTATTGACTGGCAGTAGCGACCACAGCCCGCTGGAGTTCTATGCAAGGGAAAGGCAAACAGCTCCATTCACAAAGTGTTAAAGAGCTACATTGGAAACAAAAAGGTGAAAACCCTTCTGTGTGCAGCTACCCCCAGCTCACCCTTATACTTACCTGAGCGGCTCAGCCGGATCTCGATCTAGTGATGTGCCTTAGAGCAGAGGCTCTCTCTCCTCAGTGAAGATAGAGGCAGCAGCGGGAGTAATTGGTTCCAGCAGCTGTCATTCACAGCCAGTAACCATAGTGTGGGGGGGTAAGCCAATATATGTGTGTGTAAATGGATACAAAGTGTGGCTTGGGAGCAATCCACACAAGTGCCCCTGTAGCAAGCCGGGATGAATGACTCCTGTGCATGTGAGGGAGTGACGTCATCTCACACTGGCTAATCAGGTTGGCAGGAGACCAGCACCCAGAAGAAGCTGGGTAGCATATGCTGGGAAGGGACCTAAAGAGCGCCAGAAAGCTGGAGCAGAGGTACATTTTTCTTCTTTAAAGTGACGTTATGACCAAAATAACAATATAAAAATGAGATATGATACAGTCTGTCAGTAGCAGTAATGCAGCACATCACATGGATGGTGCTGATCAATCAGAATCCATTTGGTCTTGGCAGCGCTGGATAGAGGAGCGAAAGAGCACTGGCCATGTGATGCAATGTGCCGGGCAAAGACACGAAAACCGGTAGTGTGGTAATAAACTCCATGTTCATGAAGGGATACACTGCTAAATGCTATTTTAACATATGTGAGTGCATTTTTAACTGAAATAAAAAGTTTTACTGATACTATTTGGTGTGCTATGAGAGTTCTCATCTTCCTTTGAGGTACAAGCTGAGAGGAGGCAGCGAGGAGTGGTCTCTTAAAATAGCTTGAGGTGGAGTCGCATTAACAACTGTTTAAAACTAAGTTTTTAGGTCAAATATTAAGGTGAGCAGATAGTGCTCCTAGTGGTAGATTAGTGGTCTGTGGACACTGACTGAAGCATGATTATTTTAGCACTTTTTGAAAGAAATATACCTTTGCCATGAAAATGGAAACTTATATCACTTGGACACTGAATGTGATGGTTGATGGGTAAAGATACACATATTCTGCTGATATTGTTTGGTACACTTCTTATATGTTTATTTGATGAATGTTCACTATTTTCACTGGATGAATATTTATATAAGCATTCGGTATATGTATAGTGTGAAGCAGCAGGTAAAACGTGATGCGCTTAAAAAAAAAAAAAAAACCCACACCATACTGCACACATGTGAACTCACCCTTAATCTACTAGTTCATCTAGCACTACTCTCCACTGATTGACAATGCTGTTGTCCAAGGGAGGCTATGTTGCTCCTCCACAGATACAGTGGAGAATTGAATGTAGCCACCCTAAGACAGGAGGCGTGTTACTGGCCGATCACCAGGTAAAAATAAAGTAATAAAAGCTTAAAAGAAAAAAACAAATACAGCCACCACATCCAATGATAGACAAGCTACAATATATACATTTTGTTTTTGAGTTTAGCTACACTTTGATAAGGAAAATGATAAGAATCTTTTTTTGTGACCAGGCACATCTCACCCACTTTTACTATTTCAGTTCACACAAATATTAGTCCACTGGTGCCACGCTTCAGCGCCTTAAATTATTTTAAAAGAATTCACCAAGCATACACATTAGAACTTTACATGTGCATTATCAGGGCTTTTTTTCTCAAAGAATAGGTGCAGGAACTCCTTTTCCGAGTCACCCCTTTTCTCCACTCCTACTCACCTCCAAGGAACGATCCTCGATTCCTCCCCTGTACACCTGCCAATACTGCCTGGGTTCACACTAGTCCGATTCTCGGACCGACATTAGGAGCACAAGTCACATTACGTCACAAAAATAATGATTCCGTATTAGAGCAGTCTTAACTTGTCCGACTTGTGTTTTTCAAAGTCGCACCGACTTTGAAAAATGTTCCTGTACTACTTTTGTCTGACTTTGATCCCACTTCAGCCCAGTTAAAGCATTGAAGTTGGATCAAAGTCTTAACTGATCTGACTTTGGCATGCAACTTGTGCTCTGAGGATCTTGAAGGGGAACTCCACGCCAAATTTAAAAAAAAAAACCACATGGGGTCCCCCTCTGAGAGCATATCAGGCCCTTCAGTCTGGTGTGGATTCTAAGGAGAATCCCCAACATCGAAAAAAATTGCGTAGGGTTCCCCCCCCCAAAATCCATACCGGACCCTTATCCGAGCACACCAGGAAAGGGGGTGGGGACAAGCGAGCACCACCCCCCTCCTGGACCATACAAGGCTGCATGCCCTCAACATGGGAAGCATGCGTGCTTTGGGGCAGGGGGGCTCTGCGCCTCCCACACCAAAGCCCCTTGTCCCCATATTGATGAGTCTGCGAACGGGGGGCTTATCAGAATCTGGAAGCCCCCTTTAACAAGGGGGCTCCCCGATCCCGGCCCCCACCCTATGTGAATGAGTATGAGGTACATTGTATCCCTACCCATTCACCTAAAAGGAAAATGTAAAAAAAAAAAAAAACACACACACACTACACAGTTTTTTAAAGTATTTTATTAAATCAGCTTCTGACTTCTTCTCCCTTCTGCTCTTTTGTGGGGTCTTCTTTGGTCTGTCGGTTCTTTTCATGGAGACACCATTTGTGCGGGAGATCGCGTCATGTCAACATGGGAAGAAGAAGAGAGGAAGAACAGAGGGAAGAGGACAGCAGAGAAGACCGGCAAAAGAGCAGAAGGTGCTGCAGACGCCGTGGAGAGGGAAAAGAACCGGGAGAAGAAAGAAGACCCCACAAAAGAGCAGAAGAAAGAAGACCTCAGAGAGGGGAGAAGACGCTGGAACTAATTTAATAAAATACTTTAAAAACCTGTGTAGTGTGCTTTTTTTTTACACTTTCCTTTTAGGTGAATGGGTAAGGGTACAATGTACCCCATACTCACTCATTCACATAGGGTGGGGGCCTGGTATAGGTTTTTGGGGGAAACCTACGCCGTTTTTTTCGGCGTTGGGGTTCCCGTTAAAACCCATACCAGACTGAAGGGCCTGGTATGCTCTTGGAGGGGGACTCCATGCCGTTTTTTTTTTTAATTTGGTGGGGGTTCCCCTTCAAGATCCCCAGAGCACAAGGTGCCTGGAATTGTCGGGATCAAAGTTGGATCCCTGTTCACAGAAATTGGAGCGATGTAGGACCAAAGTCGGACCATTTTAATGTCAGACAGTGTGAACCCATCCTTATAGAGAATATAGAATCAAGTGTAATTTTTTGGTGCCAAATAATTTGTATGGAATTTGTTGATAGCAAGAAAAGCAGTAAAATATATCCCCGGTAGCCAGAAACAATAGAACCTCCAGCAACAATAGATTCCCCCCAACAACAATGGACCACCTGCAGCAAAATACCCCCAGCAACAATAGACCCCTGGCAGCAACAACAGATCTCCCCACAGTTAGCATCAATAGATCCTCCAGCAACAATAGATCTCCCCCTCAACAGTAGATCTCTCCCAGCAACAACTGACCCCCCCCCCCAGCAAGATAAGACTCACCAGCACCAGTAACAATAGACTCCCCAGCAACAATAGCCCCCCCCCCACACACACACACACCGTGCAAAAATGGAGCTACATCAGATCCCCCAGCAGCCAGCATCCCCCATGATCCTGCTGGAAAAAAAAGCCCTGTGCATTATATTATTATACAGTTCTATATTTCCAAAACTGAACATGGACTATACCAGGGATAGGCAACCTGCGGCTCTCCAGCTGTTGTAGAACTACATTTCCCATGAGGCATTGCAAGGCTGCTGGATACAATTACTCCCAGAAGCATGATGGGAAATGTAGTTCTACAACAGCTGGAGAGCCGCAGGTTCCCTACCCCTGGACTATACCATCCGATTGTCCAATCTCATTTAGTATTATTATTTCCAAAGCTAGGCAATAGGAGGACACAACTGAACAATCCATTCAATTTGTATCCAATTAGGTAGGCCCTTGCACTACATAGTTGAAGGTAGTTCCAATATAATTATTGATGAACCAGCTGTTTCAGTTGTTTGTTTGGATCTAGGAAATGTCAATCATTTTACATTTCTTTTTTTAAATTACAATTTAACCTGAAGATAAATTAGATTGATTAGATGAACTGGCAAATTCTAATTGCTTCAAAAATCATAAAATTATTCTAATAGGACTTTGATAATCCTCATTTCAGAAATAAATGTAATTTCTGGTTGAACAAAACAACCAACGACCGTAGGCAGTTTTTGACCACTTCGGTTATCGAAATGATGCAGGAAAATTCATTTTCAACATTAGATGGATTAAACAATTGGGTTGCACAGTCAGATGAAAAAATGAATGCATGTATGGTCCGCATAAAATAGAGTGCCAAGAAAAAGTATGTTAACCCCTTGGAATTAACTTTTTTTTTGCCATTAATGTGACCTGATCCTCATCTAAGTCACAAAAATAGATAAACACAATGTGCTTAGGGGAAAACACCCAAACTGGTCTAAATTCGGAAGTGGAAGTTCTTCTTCCCCCACTCCCTCCGGCAGTTTTCTTGGATATGTGACAGGCCCCAGAAGACTGCAGGGCCATTCACAGTGCGCAGTCTCGTTCGAATATAGCAAAGATGCACCAGGGAGATTACACAGGGTGAAAATGGCTGGGCCGAGTACAGCACTGGATCATGGGGCAGGTGAGTGGCTGTTAACCACTTCAACCCCGGAAGGATTTCCCACTTTAGGACCATAACACTTTTTGCGATTCGGCACTGCATCGCTTTAGCTGCGACGTTGTACCCAAACAAAATTTGCGTCCTTTTTTTCTCACAAATAGAGCTTTGTTTTGGTGGTATTTGATCGCCTCTGTCATTTCTGATCAGTCATTTCTGATCACCGCTATAAACAAAAGAAGAGCGACAATTTTGCAAAAAAAAAAAAAAGTTTTACTTTTTGCTAAAATACAAATCCAAAAAAATAAATAAATATATATATATAAAAACATTTTTTTTCATCGGTTAAAAAAAAAAAAAAAAAAAATCGCAATCGCCGTTTGATCGGTTTGCGCAAAAGTGCCCACGTTTATGGATGAGAATTAATTTCTGGGGTTTATTTATTTATTTTTTTTACTAGTAATGGCGGCGATCTGCGATTTTTAGCGGTACTGCGATATTGCAGCGAACATGTCGGACCATTTTTACACTTTTTTGGGACCAATGACATTTATACAGCGATCAGAAATTTAAATATCCACTGATTACTGTATAAATGTCACTGGTAGTGAAGGGCTTAACCTGCAGGGGGAGGTCTAGGGGTTAACTGTGTTCCCTGGGTGTGTTCTAACTGTGGGGGTGCTGGGCTACCATGGGCATAAAAGATCTAACTGATCCCAGTGACAGGGATCAGTAGATCTCCTATGCCCCCACTAACAGAGCGAGGAACCGCCGTGTTTACATCAGCGGTTCCCTGTTCTTTAGCTGTGGCCGCTCATCGCGGCTCGCCGGCGGACATCAGGTCCACCCGAGCCACGGGCACACTCCTCAGGAGCACGGCAGGCGCGTGCGCACCCCTTCCCCCCCGCAGATCGCCGATTGCGGGAAGCGTCCACACCGCCGCAGTAAATATACTGCGCATGGTGGGGAACTAGTTAAAAGAAAGCAGCTACAATTTTTGTAGCTGCGGATTTTCAATTTTTACATAAGAGACTGAAGCTTCTCTTTAACCGCAGAGGCACTTTTATCCCCGTCCTGCCCAGGCCAATTTTCAATTTTCAGCACTGTCACACTTTGAATGACAATTACTCAGTCATGCAACGCTGTACCCAAACTAAATTGTAATTTTTTTTTTTTTTTTTAGAGCTTTCTTTTGGAGGTATTTAATTGCCACTGGGTTTTATCCCTTGCAAAATAAGCGAAAAAGGAACAAAAATGTAGAAAAAAAAAATAGTTTTCTTCATAAATTTATGCCAAAATAGACACTGCTACATTTCTTTGGTAAAAATAACCCAAATCAGTGTATATGATTTAGTCTGTTTGAAAGTTATAGAGTCCACAAGCTATGCTAAGTATCATTGAAAACTGATCAGTCCTGATGTACTGACTGCATATCTCATTTCTCGAGGCCCTAAAATGTCAGGATAGTACAAATACTCCGCAAATGACCCTTTTTGAAAAGTAAGGTATTTAGTAAGAAGCATGGTGAGTTTTTTGAAGTTGTATTTTTTTCCCCACAATTCTTTTGAAAATAAGAAAATCAAATATTTTTTTTTTCACAAAATTGTCATATTAACAAGTTATTTCTCACACATGGCATAGGCATACTTACAATTTCCCCCCAAAACACATTCTGCTACTTTTCCTGGAGTATGGGGATACCAAATCTGTGAGACTTTCACGGCCTAGCCACATACTGTAGAGAGGCCCAAGATCCAAGGTGCACTTTCAGGCATTTTAGGGGCAAAAATAAATTACACATCTAATTTCCTGACTACCTATCACATTTTTGAAGTCCTCGGAGCAACAGGACAATGGAATTACCCTAAAAATGACCATGCTTTTGGAAAGAAAACTCAATGTATTTTCTATGAGGCATAATGAGTCTTCTGAACATGTAATTTTTTCCCACTAGGTTTTGGAAAATGTGGAATGAAAATGCAAATTTTATTCACAGGAAGTTGTCAATTTATAAGACATTTATAACACATAGCAAGAATTACACCCCAAATTACATTCTGCTACTCCTGAGTATGGCAATACTACATGTTTGAGACTTTTATACAGCCTGGCCACATACAGAGGCCCAACATCTGAGTAGCACCTTCAGGCATTATAGGGACATAAATTACACCAGTAAATGACCACATTCTGCTGAGCAAAGGGTAAAAAAAAAAGATTACCTGTGGTTTTAGTAGTGCAGTTGTCCACAGAGGAAAGCACTGGTCCAGACAGCAGACAGGAAAGTGGTTAGTGACAGTGAAAGGAATCTTCCAAACAGCAGGCAGGAATATGGTCCATAATCAGTCCAGGGTCAGTACAGAAAGCAGGTAGAGATATTGTCAGCACAGACAAAGCATTGGTACTGGCAGCAGCCAGAGATGTGGTCAGCAACAGCCAATGGAATTACCCAGGCAGCAGGCTGAGGCATTGGCAGCACAGCCAAAGTATTAGTCCTGACAGTAGGCAGTTACATGCTCTATAAACAGGCCAAAGTCAGTACAAGACCTGGGCACAGGGCGAAGAGGCTTCTTCTCACCAAAATCTCATTGAAGCCTAGCATCTACAGACTCTAATCTGGAAATTACAAAACCTGGAGAAAACCAAAAACTTTTGTTTTCTCCACTTGGAAAAGCTAATCTGGAGACCCTCGCATACAGTATGCGAGACCTATGTGTTATTTTGAATGCCAATATTACAATAGCAGGGCAAAAGATCAGTCCAAGCAGCAGGCAAAAAACAGGCCATGGTCAGTTCAGGTGGAAGGCGGAAACGTGGTTGGTAAACAAACAATTTAGGGGGCAGACAAATAGTCAATTAACAAGCTAGGGTCTGTTCAGATGGCAGGCAGAGGCGTGATCAGTTTAGGTGGCAGGCAGCAGCATTGTTGATAAACAGGCCAAAGTCCGTTGAGGTGGCAGGCAGAGGCATGGTTAGTTTACGTGGCAGGCAGAGGCGTGGTCAAATAAAAGGCCAGGGTTAATTCAGGAGCAGGCAGAGGCAAGATGAGTGGGAAGGAAAATGGTCAGATGCGGGGAAAGGGCAAGAAGGCAAAATCAAATATGCCATACTTCAATAAATATGGTAAGGGCGGAAACAGTCTCCTATGCATAGGCCTGCTTTGGAAGGACACTGGGGACAATGATAAATGGTGTCTTGTCTAATTCCCCTTCTGAAACATAACATTTTTTTATGTTTTTGGACGGTTTCTCTGGGAGAGACTTTATCTGGAAAATGGCATTAATGGAGTCTGCTCACTGCATCTGAGTGCACAAGGGCAGTGACAATTTCCTCCTCACATCTGAAAAAGGTTTCAGTTCTTTCAGTGGATTTATGGTAGAGAACATAAAAATTATAAATTGCAAAATTGAAGAGATAAATGGAGGCTCTCTTGTAACAGTGGTGGGTTCTTCTTGTTGCAAAATAGGGCTGGATCATCTGATCATTATAATCGACTTCCCCCATGAACATATTGTACTACATTTGGGTTTCTGGATTGGCCCATTCCTTCTGTGGAGTTCCACAGAGGTGTCATTGTAGATTGAAGAAAGCATATAAACGTTTTGTTTGTCCCTCCACTTCATAGCCAACACTTTGTTCCGCAAACTCACTGGCTCTTTTTAGTTTTGTATTCACTAGCCTTTGTGGGAAGCCTTTCCTACTAGCTCTCATGGTGCCACATGCTATAGAGGCTGCACTGATGGGCGCGATAGAGGCTGCATTGATGAGCTACACTGATGAGGTGGCACTGATGGGGCTGCACTTATATCAGGGCACCGATGAAGCTGCAGTGATCACAGACACTTCCCGATGCCCGATCCATGGACACCATCTCAGAACTGGACAGCCGTCTTTTAGCTATAGCGCAGTCGAGAACTAGTGAAACATTCACAGTGCTGGAGGAAAAAATTAAGCAAACCCTTGAAGTTAATAGCTGGTCAAACCTCCTTTAGCAGCAATGACTTCTATCTAGTATTCTGGACCAGACCTGCACAACATTCACAACAAATTTTTGACCATTCCTCTTTACAAAACTGCTTCAGCTCAGACACATTTGTAGGATGTCTGATGTGAACGGTTTTCTTGGTCATTCCATGGCATCTCTATGGGATTACAGTGCCTTGAAAAAGTATTCATACCCCTTGAAATTTTGTCATGTTACAACCAAAAACGTAAATGTATTTTATTGGGATTTTATGTGATAGACCAACACAAAGTGGTACATAATTGTGAAGTGGAAGGAAAATGATAGTTTTCAAATGTGTTTACAAATAAATATCTAAAAAAGTGTGGGGTGCATTTGTATTCAGCCCCCTGAGTCAATACTTTGTAGAACCGCCTTTCTCTGCAATTACAGCTGCAAGTCTTTTTGGGGGTGTCTCTATCAGCTTTGCACATCTAGAGAGTGAATATTTTTGCCAATTCCTCTTTGCAAATTAGCTCAAGCTCTGTCAGATTGGATGGAGAGTGTCTGTGAGCAGCAATTTTCAAGTCTTTCCACAGATTCCCAATTGGATTTAGGTCTGGACTTTGACTGGGCCATTTTAACACATGAATATGCTTTGACCTAAACCATTCCATTGTAGCTCTGGATGTATGTTTAGGGTCATTGTTCTGATGGATGGTGAACCTCCGCCACAGTCTCAAGTCTTTTATAGACTCTAACAGGTTTTCTTCTAAGATTGCCCTAAATTTGGCTCCATCCATCTTCCCATCAACTCTGACCAGCTTCCCTGTCGCTGCTGAAGAAAAGCATCCCCTCAACATGATGCTGCCACCACCATGTTTCACGGTGGGGATGGTGTGTTCAGGGTGATGTGCAGTTTTAGTTTTCTGCCACACATATCGTTTTGCATTTAGGCGAAAAAGTTCAAGTTTTGGTCTCATCTGACCAGAACACCTTCTTTCATATGTTTGCTGTGTCACCCACATGGCTTCTCACAAACTGGAAATGGGACTTCTTATGGCTGTCTTACAACAATGGCTTTCGTCACTCTTCCATAAAGACCAGATTTGTAATAGGGCACGACTAATAGTTGTCACATGGACAGATTTTCCCACCTGAGCTGTTGATCTCTGCTGCTCCTCCAGAGTTACCATGGGCCTCTTGGCTGCTTCTCTGATTAATGCTCTCCTTGCGCAGCCTGTCAGTTTAGGTGGACAGCCATGTCTTGGTAGGTTTGCAGTTGTGCCATACTCTTTCCATTTTCAAATGATGGATTGAACAGTGCTCCGTGAGATGTTCAAAGCTTGGATTTTTTTTATAACTTCACAACTTTATCCCTGAACTGTCTGGTTTGTTCCTTGGCTTTCATGATGCTGTTTACAAACATAGAAAAGTGACGACAGAAAAAGACTGAGTAGTCCATCGAGTCTGCCCCTTTTTAATTTTTTTTATTTTTTTTTTTGTTTTTTGTTTTCACATTAACCTTGTTGTCTGACTATAGATTTATTTTTATCCCAAGCATGTTCAAAGCTATTTACTGTTGACTGTCTCACAACCTCTGTTGGTAGTTTATTCTAATCAACCACCCTTTCAGTAAAATAATACTTTCTAAGATTAGTTTTGAAATTCCCTCCAGTTAGTTTGAGGTCATGTCCCCGTGTTGTTGATTTTGGTTTCATATTGAAAAGACTGCCCTCCTGAACCTTATTCACCCCTTGATATATTTAAAGGTTTCAATCATGTCTCCCCTCTCCCTTCTTTCCTCCAGACTGTACATATTAAGTTCCTGAAGTCGCTCTTGATATGTTTTATCCCCCAGACCTTTCACCATTTTTGTTACCCGTCTCTGACCTTGTTCTATCTTATCAATATCTTTTTGTAAGTGAGGTCTCCAGAACTGGACACAGTATTCTAAGTGAGGTCTCACTAAAGATCTATATAGAGGAATCAGAACCTCCTTCCTCCTGCTGGTGATCCCTCTACTGATACATCCCAGAATTCTATTTGCTTTTCCCACTGCCTGGTTACACTGTTTGCTCATTTTACAATCATCTGAAATAAGCACCCCCAAATCTTTTTCTTCTGTAGTGCTGGCTAACACTGTGCCCCCAATGCTGTACTCTCTAAGCGGATTCTTTTTCCCTAGATGCATTATTTTACATTTAGAAATATTTAACTGCAGTCTCCACTGCTTTGACCAATCTTCCAGCAATGCCAAATCATGTTCCATGTTACAGACACCTCCAGGGATATCAACCCTATTACACACCTTTGTATCATCAGCAAAGAGAAAAACCTTGCCCAACAAACCTTTAGTTATATCACTTATATAAAGATTAAATAGAACAGGACCCAGTACAGAGCCTTGTGGTACCCCACTAGTGACTGGTCTGCTCTGAGTGAACCCCATTTACAACCACACTCTGGGATCTATCCTTTAGCCAACTGCATATCCACTGAACCACCCAAGGGTTAAGTCCCAGCTTGTACAACTTTTGTATTAGATCATTATGTGGAACTGTATCAAATGCCTTGCTGAAATCAAGATACGCTATGTCCACAGCACCACCCTGGTCCAAAACACTGGTAATAAAGTTAAAAATTCAATCAGATTTGTCTGACACGATCTGCCCTCAGTAAAGCCATGCTGCTTTCGGTCCAGCAAGCTGTGTATTTTTAGGTGATCAATGATCCTTCTTTTCAGGAGTGATTCCAATACGTTGACCACAATTGATGTTAAACTCACTGGCCTGTAATTGCCAGCTTCTACCTTGCTGCCCTTCTTGTGGATAGGTACAATATTAGCTATCCGCCAATCAAGGGGAACTTCTCCTGTTAGAAGAGATTGATTGAAGAGATCTGTTAATGGTCCAACAGCTATATCTCAAAGTGCTCTTAGAACTCTGGGATGAATACCATCAGGGCCCATTGCTTTATTAAGCTTTAACTGAGCCAGTTCCTCTGCTACCTCTGTCTCCAGAAATCCTAGAAATGAACCATCATTACTAGAACCAATATCATTCCCTAACTTGTTATCATTAGTGCAGGCTATTTCTGAGAAGACTGACCAGAAGTAATTGTTTAAATGGTTTGCTACATCCTGGTCTCCCTCAACATATGTGTTGTGCCCTGTTTTCATTTTAGTAATTCCATTGTATTTTTTCCTTTTATCACTAATGTTACCTAAAAAAAGATTTTATCTCCTTTCTTAATAGACTTAGCAATTTCCTCCTCTTTCTGTGCTTTTGCAGCACCGATAATGTGTTTGGCCTTCTTTTGTCTATTTTTATACTCCTCTCTGTCAGCTGCACCTCCTGTTTCCTTGAATCTTCTGTGCGCCATTTTTTTCCCTTTACTATCCTACTTACCTCTTTGGTGAACCATATTGTTTTTTTCTTCCGTTTATTCTTACTAACTTGCCTGACATATAATCTAGTTGGATCCAGGATGGTAGACTTTAACCACTTGACAACTGGGCACTTAAACCCCCTTAACAACCAGACCAATTTTCAGCTTTCAGCGCTCTCACACTTTGAATGACAATTACTCAGTCATGCAACACTACCTAGGTTGATCTAATATACAGTCCGTTCAATCATTCTTATTTGCCTTCTTTTTTTGTTATACCAAGTGGTTTCTCCATTCATCCTATCATTTCCCTTTTTTTACCGCGTGTCTTCTAAGTTCCTTTGTCCTCCACGTCGACTGTCTCTCCTCATATTTTTATCTGTTTTCTTCCGGTTTGTGTAATAGCCACGACGTTTTCGTGTCTTTCTCCTCCTTTAACGATTCAGATAATTCTTTCCTCTATTTTAGAAAAAAATCCATTGTAATCACTATTTTCCTTTTTTATGTTACCTTAATGATTTTACTTTTGTCCCGTGTTGTGTATACA
>BLSH010211857.1:687128-701764 GCA_018402905.1 Glandirana rugosa | reverse complement strand
TTCCCATAGCATGCAGGCAGGGAAACTTTGTGGACACCCACTGACAGGTGACAGCAAGTCACTGAACCCATCTCCACCTAGCACTGCCAATGATCACATCCACCCCACCCACCGCCACTGATTTCCGCCAAGCACTGCCACTGATCCCATCCCCACCAGCACTATTTTCACTTATCCCACCCCCCTATGACTGCCACTGGTCCCATCAACTCCCCAGCACTGATCACACCCTCCAAAACCCTACCTTCCCACTGCCACTGATACCATTCCACCCCTCACCACCACCACTGCCCACCCCCAGCCACCAATGATGTGCAGTAACCTCTAGCCAACTAAACTGATTTGGAGTCTAGCTGCTATTTACTGTATGTCTCAAAGCAGGTGGAGAGCAAAATTGCATGGGGGTGGGGCCCAAAGAAAATGTTTTGCCCAGCGTCCAATCAATATTAAAGACGGCCCTGCAGGTACCGCTCTTTGCTATCGGTGCCACTTATCCCAGGAGGAACACCGGGGATGGGGACCTGCCCAACTAATGTTCCATTTCTTGGTGGTCATGTGACATTCATAAATCAGTTTCATAGTCAGAGAATTAGGACTCAAGCAGGCCATAAATGACCCCAAAAAATGCCAATTCACAGACTGAAAGATCTTTAACCTGTATATGTTAAATTAAAATACATTTTGCTAAATAAAATAGGATTAATTGGCATAAAGATTTTCCTATAGTGAAAAAGACAAAGCAGCAGGTTGCAAAAACCATGAGCAAGAAAAGTATACGTTCCAGCTTTACTTCTGATCCAGAAGACTACAAAAGCCCGATATTTTCATTACACCAACACAAGAGCTCTCAAGAGTTAACCCTATCAATTCCAGGACAACAGGTATAGTTCATTAGTGCTCAAAGTGTGACTCACAAGGAAATAATCCCGTTAATATTTTATATATCTCTTCAAAGTTATCAAGCAGGATGGAAACCACCTAAATGCCCTCTTCAGAGCTGTCAATGAGAATGCAAAGAAAAAAAACCTTCTGTTGCCACACCTGGGGGCTTCCCTCCTCTCTTCTCTGCGCTATTGACACAGAGAGCCCTGGGAGGAAGTTACATTACGTATCGTAACTTCCTACCAAGGATGCCATGGAGGAGGGTAGGCAGAGCATTAGGCTGCTAAGACCTGGTGCTAGTGCCAAACTTACTAGTATTGGCAGCAGCCAGTTGTATAAAGTGGGACCACCTTTTTGTCCCAACGTCAGGCCAGTCACCAGCCGCCAGCTGGCATTATCATACCGGCAGCAGTGCGGCCGCTTTATGGGGGTACCAGACCGATTTGCCTTCTGGACCCTGTCCCCCGGGCCAGTCCGCCTCATAAGACTGGCACTACACTAAAAGTGTAGCGCAGGCTGGTAGGGAACCAGAAGAAGGCTGTTTTTTTAGTGCGGGGCTGGCGGGGATTTTTTGCCACCCCCCCCCCCTGTAAAGTGCCACCGTAGGCCTGGGCCTTGTCGACCTAGGCCAAGATACAGCATGTCTATTCAGAACTGTGCTACTTTAACTGGCAAAGGCGCGGTCATGCAGCACTACCCAAATTAAATTTATATAATTTTTTTCCACACAAATGGATATTTCTTTTGGTGGTGTTTGATAACCACTGGGTTTTTTATTTTTGTGATACAAACAAGAAATTTTGAAAATAACAATATTTTCTACTTTCTGTTATAAAACATATCCAATAAAATCAAATTTCGTCATAAATTGAGGCCAAAATGTATTCTACTACATGTCTTTGGTAAGAAAAATCCCAATAAGCGCATGTTAATTGGTTTGATTGAAAGTTATAGTATCTACAAACTATGGTATATACAGTATAGTGTATATTTGAAAATTGATCAATCCTGATGTACTGATGGCCTATTTTTCATTTCTCAAGGCCCCAAAACGCTAGGACAGCACAAATATCCCCCAAATGACCCCTTTTTGGAAAGTAGACATTTTGAGGAATTTAGTAAGAGGCATGGCAAGTTTTTTGAAGTTCTAATTTTTTGTCCAAATTCTTTGGAAATGAAGACATTTGGGGTATTCTTCACAATTTTTTTTACATACTGTCACCAGTGCAGTACAGCATCATCATATGACTGATGTTGTAGTGATCAGGGACACTGGTGACAGTATGTTAAAAAAATGTAAATCATTTTTTGCTCAAATTTTTTTTAAACTTTTTTTTTCCTTTTTTTTTAAATTGTGTGCTTTTTTTTTACATACTTTCATCAGAGTAGTTCAGTGTCCCCATAGTAACACTGTACTACTCTAAGGGGGTGATCCGCGGTATTTTTTTGTTATACTTTGCAGTTACAATGAAGATCATTGTAACAGCAGATCTTGAATCATGAATTAGTTAATCATTCATGACAGCTGTGTTTGGCTACAGCTAATCACATGGTACAGGGTGTTGTGATTGGCCTAGGTAGCATGTGATAGCTGTGGGCCAATCACAGCATAGGCAACACAGAAATGGATTCACATATCGATCCCATGATCAGCAGGGCCCCGAGTACCGGGATCACAGATTGTGATTTTACCTGCACGTGCCACCCCGCCTCAGTATATGTACTGTGGCGGGTCAGTAAAGTGGTTAAAGGAAAAGTATGGGAAAGGAAAAAACAAACACACAGCTGTCCTCCGCTGGTGCTAAGACAGAGAACTGAGTAATCATGTAACTGCTGATCGCTCAGTTCATGGTCTGCTCTGAGCAGAGAGTGGTGTCTGTCAGTCATCACTCGCTGCTCTGCCCCTGCAGAGCTCACTGGAGCTAGGGTTGCCACCTCATCCCTTTAAAACTGAACACATATGAATTAAACAGGTTCTGTGGCTGATTAAGGTGGTAATTAAACTCACTTGGTGCCTTATCTGCATTACATTAGCCTCAGAACCTGTGTAATTCATATGTGTTAGGGTTGCCACCTCATCCCTTTAAACCCTAACTGGAGCACCAGGCTGGAGAGGGGTCAGGAGTGGCTGGATCAGGCTCTTAGTGGCACGCTGAGAAGCTGAGCCAGCTGTTGATCAGGCATCTGGGTGGATCTCAATAATATGGTTGGGATTCTTCCAGAGATTGGAGCGGCTCTGTGACATCAACTGACAGCTGGCTTTACTTCCCTTTTAATGGAAAGTTTGTACTAAGTACAGGCAGGCTTCTATTGCTGACGTCTGTGTTTTCAAAGACTAGTTGCTTGGATGTCATGTGGGTCCTCAGGCCTCAGTACGTTTTGAGTCACTTACCAGGAACAAGTACCAGAAGTTCTAATTCTAATATTACCCTACTGGCAGCACAATTATTCCATATCAGTGACTCAAAGTATTAAAGGCAGACACAGCCAGGTAAATGCTACTTTCAGAAAGTCTACAATGGCAATGTACATATTTCTGTCATTATAGATTGTCTTTATTTTGTAAACTTTCTGTTCTGGTGTCAGACTCTCACCTGAAGCAAAGTCCATAAGCTTTCCTAATTGCATAAATATATATTGTATTTATAGAGGTACCTGTAGTGAAGTGTAAATGTCAGCAGTCATTTAGAAATCTGCACTCAACAGCATTTTGGAATGTGGGAATGCCTATTGGTGGGCTGAATTACATTTTATAAAATGTTTAGTTCTCTCTGCAACACATTGTACCAGGATGCTACTTGCTTATTTGTACAGCAAAAGTATGGGACACTCCTACATGTCCCAGAAATACACGGGACAGTCCTACTTGTACATGAAAACACTCCTGCTTGTCCCAGAAATGAATTCTACTTGTACAGAAACACTCCTACTGATCCAGAAAATACATGGAGCAATCCTATTTGTACAGGAAATGCATGGAACAGTCCTACTTGTCCAGGAAATGCAAGGAGCAGTCCTACTTGTACAGAAAATGCATGGAGCAGTCCTACTTGTAGAGGAAATGCATGGAACAGTCCTACTTGTAGAGAAAAATGCATGGAGCAGCCCTACTTGTAGAGGAAATGCATGGAGCAGTCCTACGTGTACAGGAAATGCATGGAGCAGTCCTACTTGTACAGAAAATGCATGGAGCAGTCCTACTTGTAGAGGAAATGCACGGAGCAGTCCTACTTGTAGAGGAAATGCACGGAGCAGCCCTACTTGTACAGGAAATGCATGGAGCAGTCCTACTTGTACAGGAAATGCATGGAGCAGTCCTACTTGTACAGGAAATGCATGGAGCAGTCCTACGTGTCCAGGAAATGCATGGAGCAGTCCTACTTGTACAGGAAATGCATGGAGCAGTCCTACTTGTACAGGAAATGCATGGAGCAGTCCTACTTGTACAGGAAACGTATGGAACAATCCTACTTGTACAGGAAATGCATGGAGCAGTCCTACTTGTCCAGGAAATGCATGGAACAGTCCTACTTGTACAGGAAATGTATGAAACGCTCCTACATGTATAGGAACACTGCTATTTGTCTAGGAAAAGTATGGAACACTCCTACATGTCCAGGAAATGCATGGAATAGCCCTACTTGTACATGAAGACTCCTACTTGTCCAGGAAACGTATGGAACACTTCTACATGTTATAAGCTGGGGAACAGGTAGCAGGTACAAAGCTCCCTGGGAAACAGTCTCTCAGGCACAGATTCCAAATCCAGTGAGGTAGTGGCAAACAGTGCAGTGTTTCTTTGTGATACTGTATATGCATGTCTTATATACAGGTGCTTTACAGTGTATCAGAAAACAAATAGTAACAAAAATTGCAAAACAAAAACCTTGCCGTGTCTCGGCACTAACTATACAATATATACAGGATACACAGGCCCTCACTACCAGGCTGAGCAAGCCTACAGCTTGTGAGCTCCACATGTGCAGCTTGATAGCTTTAACCAACCTTTTGCTCTCACAGGCTGAAGTTTGTCTGATCTTCCCAGGATGTCTGTCTCAGGTGAGTTAAATTGGCCGGGGAAGAGAGGACCAAGATCCGAACTGGATTGTGGATCAGAGATCCCTGAACGTATATGAGAGGAGCCTGGGAGATGTATAAACCCCGAACAGGACTTTTCTTAGCACTCTCTGGGATGCTCTGCTACAAATCCTCCCCCTTTGTTTCAACCCCAGGGTTGGAACACCTGTGGCCCAACAGGAGTGAACACGGGACAGGGCATCTACATTCCCCATCTCAACACCTGGCATGTGTTTTACGGTGAAGGAGTAATCCTATAGAGCCAAAAACCACCAGTTCACCCGTCTATTAGTCTCCTTCTTTTGGGCCATTCATTTCAGGGGAACATGGTCAGTTATTAAGATCCCTTTCACACTGGGCCGCCTGAGCGTCAGCGGTAAAACGCTGCTAATTTAGTGGCGCTTTACCGCTGTTATAGTGGCGCTTTGGCGCTCCTATTCGGGCAGCAGCGGGGCGTTTTTAACCCCTAAGGGGTTAAAAGTGCTGGCGCGCCGCACTTCTGAAGCGGTGTGCCGGCGCTCCCCAATCATTCCAATGGCAGGGGCAGTGTATACACCGCTCCTCCACCACCCCAAAAATGCTGTTTGCAGGACTTTTTTCCTGTCCTGCAAGCGCACCGCCCCAGTGTGAAAGCACTTGGGCTTGCACACTGGTGGATTAGGAAGCAGTTTAGAGGCGCTTTACAGGTGTTATTTTTAGGGCGAAAACGCCTGTAAAGTGCATTCAGTGTGAAGGCGTCTAAGTCAAACTGGTGCCCCAACAAACAGTACCTTAGCACATCCCACTTAATGGCTAAACATTCCTTTTCAATGACTGTATACTTTTTCTCATGTTCATTGAGCTTTCTGGTCAGGTACACAACAAGGTGTTTTTCCCCATTGTGTACCTGTGATAATACTGCCCGATAACTATATCAAATACATCTGTCTGAACCAAAAAATCTTTGGAGAAATTGGGGGAGTACCGCACTAGCTGTGCACAAAGAGACTTCTTCAGGACTTGGAAAGACCTTATTTGAAGAGGGAATCAAGGACAGCCTGGACACGGGGAAAGTGAGACTCCCAGTCAGTGCTATGTACCACTATGTCGTCTAGATAGGCTGCTGTATACCATCGGTGAGGTCTTAGGGTCCTGTCCATGGCCTTCTGAAGTGTCGCAGGGGCATTTTGCAACCCAAAAGGCATTTTTTTTGTATTGAAAGGAATCCTCCGGGGTCACAAATGCAGTCTTCTCTTTGGCGCTACCAGTCAGGGGTGTTTGCCAATAACCTTTTGTCAGGTCCAAAGTGGTCAGACCCGCTGTACTCGAACAGTCAAGGTGACACCGAGTCGCTCCAGGATTTCCTGTTTGACCTTCTCATATTCGCCCGCTTCTGCTGACTGCAGATCATAGTAGGCCTTCTGCGATTCTCCAAAAAGTAAAGGGGTGACCAGCCCAGCCCGCGGGGTTTTAGGCCAACCTTCCATCTCAGCGGTTCTTTCAAACGTCAGCAGGAAGGCCTCTGGGTCATCCTCTGCAGTCATCTTGGAGAGGTTACCTTTGCAACAGTGACTAGCTGTTCAAACAGCCTCTGTGTTTACTCCTGTACAGCACCAATCTGTTGGCACAGCGCCTTTGTTTGCTCCTGTGTGATGGCATTGGCTTGCTGTTTGCTTGCTGATGTGCAGCGTTAGATAACACTAACTGTTTGAGGACCTAGTAGTAACTTACTACAGCTGCCCGCATCCTCCACCATATGTAAGCTGGGCAACAGATAGCAGGTACAAAGCTCCCTGGTATAAGCTATCTCTCAGGCACATATATCAAATCCAGAGAGGTAGTGACAAACAGTACAGTGTTTATTTGTGAAATATACATGTATTTTATACCGGTGTTGTACAGTGTACCAGTAAACAAACAGGAACAAAAATAGCAAAACAAAAACCTAGCCGTGTCTTGGCACTAACTATACAATATACACAGGCCCTCACTACCAGGCTGAGGACCAAGATCCGAACTGGATTGTGGATCAGAGATCCCTGAACGTATATGAGAGGCGCCTGGGAGATGTTTAAACAGGACCTTCCCCGGCTCTCTCGCTCCTACATGTACAGGAAAAGCATGGAACACACCTGCTTATCCAGGAAATGCATGGAACACTCCTGCTTATCCAGGAAATGCATGGAACACTCCTGCTTGTGCAGGGAAAACATGGAACACTTCTGCTTATCCAGGAAATGCATGGAACACTCCTGCTTGTCCAGGAAATGCATGGAACATTCCTACTTGTCCAGGAAAAGTATGAAACACTCCTACATGTCCAGGAACACTCCTACTTGTACAGAAGCACTGCTACTTGTACAGAAAAAGTATGAAACACTCCTACTTGTACAGGAACACTCCTATTTGTACAGGAGCACTGCTACTTGTACAGAAAAAGTATGAAACACTCCTACTTGTACAGGAATGCTCCTACTTGTACAGGAGCACTCCTACTTGTACAGGAAATGCATGGAACACTTCTATTTGTACAGGAACACTTCTACTTATACATGTGCTTATTGAGAATAATTTTACCGCACGATAATTGTGAACGAGTCATTTTTAAACTATAATATTTTTAAGATACAGGATCAATCAATATGAACACAGACTAAACATAGGAGATTAATTCACCAGACGTGTTCATACAAAATAGTTTGATATATATATATATATATATATATATCAATCAGTTGACAGAAATAAAAGTTACATAAAATATAGAAAATTCATTGAAACATCCGTTAATGGGAGTGTTGTACTTCTTAAATGACACAGAAATGATACTACTACCCTGTAGAGTCAGTAACCGTGTATATATGATGATTAGACAGAATGTCTGTATTTCACAAATTCATATGTTTCTATACTGCAGGTAAGTAAGTGCTCAACAGGGTGAAATTAAATAGACACTGACCATGTCAAGAGAAGAAATATTTCAAAAATAGTAAGGTAAAAATGAAGCTACAGAAAATCTACAAGGTAGTTATCAACTCGAGAGAAATAGTGATCCAAATGTTTATAATAATAATCAATAAATCAATATTTTTTATTAAAACAATTGAATATAAGGTAAAATCATACAATATAATTACCCTTTCCAAAATGGCGGTTAACAAAGTTCCAAAATGGCTGCTACTTAAAGAGGAATTGCGTCTTGCGTCCTCAGAGTTACAGAGTATAAGGTGTCAAGGAATCTTCATGAATGTGCATGGAGTTATGAGTTGATGGATGATGTGTGTGTGTCTGTGTGTCTGATTGAGTGTCCTTGGGTAATGCTCAGTGGTCTTATAAACCATTCTAAACAATGACCACATAAAAAATTTCATAACCTAACCCACAAGGTGTATATTCACTTCTATTGGTGGGGGTAGATAACCATTTACCGCCTTGGAAGTTTTGTTATTTGAATTGCCACTGCCTCTTTTAACCATCAAGGGATTCATAGAGCAGAAATATTCAACTTGAAGTAATATTTTGAAGAAAATGTTCAATCTTCATTCTGATTTATAGTGTTGCTGGTAGATATAATATTTAGGAACTCTGGTAACCAGTACATCAGGGTACAATTTTACTCATCAATATCACATAAAATGATTGAATATGAATATATGTCTTATTCTTGTACATAATATGATTACTTATGCATCTAGGTATAAACACATGTTATATGTATATGTGACGGACTGCTGACAGCCTGTTGGGTATTTCCGCCAGAAGCTGCTTTCCAAGTCCTGGAACACGAGACCCACAAGTCTGGCTATAGTTACCCCAATAACCAAGCAACACCAGTTTTTGAGTAAACCAGAAATAAGAGTGCTTTATTTGAGAAAAACACACTGAATTTATACAGAAAAACCATTGGATAAGGGCTACTCCCATTCTCACAGACCATGGTCACCTTAGACAGTAGGGCTAATCCTAGTATCATAACAATGACCACCTCAGACAGTCCGGCTCCCCTATAGGAATACCTTATGCATAAGAAGCCAAAAGCAATTAGTGACCAGCTCTGTATGGATAACTTAAGAACACAGTAAAACACAGAGTTCTCCGGGCAATGGTTCTCCTGCAGGCCCAAGTCCGTGGCAATACTCCCCCCTGTTCTATAGCCTGGCAGACCCAGCTAGATCCAATACGGGTCAGCTTGGGGATGTCCGGGAGCTATAGTACAATGAAAGTTCAGTTTGCCGGGGAAAGTCCATCTGTGTTGCCGTTTTGTCGGCCCTGCCTGTACTGCACAGTGAAGTTGTAGAGCTGCAAGGCAAGACTCCACCTCAATAAGCGTCCGTTATCCCCGGATACTCGATTTAACCAGACCAAAGGGCTGTGGTCAGTAACTACCATGAAGAATCGTCCATAGAGATACGGCTGAAGTTTCTTCAAAGGCCCACACCAGCGCCAAACATTCTTTGTCTATGGCCACATACCCCACCTCCCAGGGTAATAGCTTGTGACTGATGTAGGCAACAGGGTGCTCACTGCTGTCAGCCCTTACTTGGCTTAGCACTGCTCCCAATCCAAAGGTAGAAGCATCTATATGTACACAAAAATGTTTGTTTGGGTCAGGAGCAGCCAAAACCGAGGCAGAAATCAAAGCATTTTTCAGGTTCTGGAAAGCATTTTTACACTGTGGGGACCACAGGACTTGGCAGGGAAGATTCTTTCTGGGCAAATCAGTTAGACGTTTAGCTATTGTGCTATAGTCGGGAACAAACCTCCTATAGTACCCAGCAGTGCCTAGGAATGCTAAGACCTGGGTTTTTGTTGGGGGGGTGGACCAGTTGGCAACGGCTTCTACTTTAGCTTGTTCAGGACGCTGTTGCCCATGGCCCACCTGATGTCCGAGGTACTGAACCTCAGACATACCTATACTACATTTTTCTGGCTTTAATGTCAGTCCCGCAGCCCTGATGTGGTCTAACACAGTAGCCAGGTGGAGTAGATGTTCCTCCCGGGTATCGCTGTAGATCGCAATGTCATCCAGGTATGCATAGGCATAATCCTGGAGGCCCTCAAGGAGTTGATCTACCATCCTCTGGAATGTCGGTAAAGCATTTTTCATTCCAAACGGCATGACCTTAGACTGGTACAAGCCAAAGGGGGTGATGAATGCTGACTTTGGAACAGATTACGGGTCCAGAGGAATCTGCCAGCATCCTTTGCATAGGTGACCCAACGGCAACCAGAAGTGACGCTTGCGTGTCACAGGCGGGAAGTAGAGGACCGAATACCACACTGCAGGCTGCGTGAGAGGCAAACGCAGTGAGGTTGAACGGATGAGCGGTGACTATCATAAAACCTTACACTGTTCATTTTAATCTTGTATTGTGTTAGTGCATTTTATATGAGGGCATATTAATAAAAGTTGTAGCAGGATTATGCTATGCATGGCTTTTTCTTATACCCCACTGATGACATATCGCAAGTGATTGATGTAAGGGACGTATCCAGGAATATCATACAAGGCGCAATATATATATTGATTTCTGGTGAGTGCAAATCCTTAGGGATGAGAGGCACTTGGTGTATGATCGGTGTGGGTGCGCGTGGCGTGCCATTCTGCAATCTGTTAGTACTTCGTCACTGGTGACGTGTTTTCTGAGGTTTATGTCTAATCATTCCTTGCATAAGGGTCCATCCCTGCCCTCTCCCTGTAACTAGCTAATGTTGGGTCAGATAGTAGTTCCCGGGTAAAGTCAGTCAGGGTTGCCCAGGTAAGGGGTGGTACAGTCTGGTTGGGGTTAGGGAAGCTAGGTCTTACCTGGGTCCCATCATTGAGTGGCTCCTCCACTCACCTTGCTTGCTATTGGGTGGTTACAGGGAAGGCTTCTGAGAATAAATCCAAAAGAAAAGATGATGAAAGATGCCCCAAATAATTTCCAAGCAGAACATCTCGGGGTAAATCTCCAACTTCCACATCTCTGTATCCCGAGCCCCAATCCATGTGCACTTGAGCAGTAGGGATGCGTAGCACTTGGCCTCCAGACAATCACACAGCTATGGACCTCCCGTTTTTTTTGGTCGATGTAACCATCCTGGGCTGCACCAAGGTAATAATAGCTCTACTGTCGCCCATTCACCCTTGCGGCTTGTTGGTGATGCTTGCGGTTGTCATCAGCAGCAGCTTGTATCGAGTTCATGGAGTAGCCAAAATTCCTCTTCACCCCAGCCGGTTGAGGTAGATGGTGAGGCGGCCTCCAGGCAATGAGCAGCTGTTTAGGCTGCGCCGGGGCAGTACGGTTTCATGAAGTGGCGGTTACATTCTGAAGACAGTTAGCTCATAGGTGTCATTTGATTACACCCATAGCAGTGAGGCTCTGGTTGGTGGGATCTCCGGGTATCCATATACTGGTCGGCTAGTTCCACTGCTTTGTCTACCGTCAAGGGCTTTTGGTCTTGGATCCACTGGCGCACTTCAATTGGGGATTGGTTGTAAAACTGTTCCAGTAGGATCAGTTGGGCAGCATTAGCTAAGGAAGTGGCCTGATAGCCTGAGAACCATGCATCTACCGATCAGCACATCTGATGAGCCCATTCTGTCTAGGGCTGGCCCTCTTCCCATTATAGGCTGCAAAATTTGGAACAATGAGCTTTGGGGTGATTTCGTATCTTGCCAGCAGCCGCTCCTTACCTCGCTCATAGTGTTTTTTGTCTTCCGCCGGTATGGCTTCAAAAGCATCCAGTGCTCGACCAGACTGCTTGCTGATGAGGATGGTGACCCAGTCAGCTTCGTCAATTCCATGGAGACCGCACTGGGTCTCGAAGACATAATGGTACTGGTCGATTTCCTCCACCACATCCTGGAAGGGTCGGAGCGCTTCGTTGGGAAGTTTCTTGCAGCTACCCTGTTCTGCTGCTGCAGTACCCCCAATCTATTTCTGGACCTCAAGCATTTTCAGGCGGGTCATGTCTGAAATAATCTGGGTGATCACCTCTTGGGGGGGGAGTGGTGCTGTAGATCGACAGCCACCATTGGATCTGTCGCTGGACCTCGGACTTCTCGGACCCCTCCATAGCTGGCCATCTACTTCGGTCACTGGCCTGGTCACTCTCCATCAACTTAGCAATTAGGGTGACTTTTGACTTGTTGCTGGCGTTCTGACCCCTTGATTCCAGCAGATCCTTGAGTGTGCTTCGCTTAAGGCTTGAGTAGCAAAGATCCATCTGACAAGGTCCCATTGCCGGTTTGGATATTCCAGGTGCAAGGAAGCATCCCACCGCTGTCAACCAAATGTGATGGACTGCTGACACCCTGTTGGGTATTTTCCAAGTCCTAGAACACGAGACTTACAAGTCTGGCTATAGTTACCCCAAGAACCAGGCAACACCAGTTTTGGAGTAAACCAGAAATAAGACTGCTTTATTTGAGAAAAACACACTGAAAATACAGTCAGGTCCATAAATATTGGGACATCAACACAATTCTAATCTTTTTGGCTCTATACACCACCACAATGGATTCAAAATGAAACGAACAAGATGTGCTTTAACTGCAGACTTTCAGCTTTCATTTGAGGGTATTTACATCCAAATCACGTGAACGGTGTAGGAATTACAACAGTTTGTATATGTGCCTCCCACTTTTTAAGGGACCAAAAGTAACGGGGCAATTGGCTGCGCAGCTGTTCCATGGCCAGTTGTGTGTTATTCCCTCATTATCCCATTTACAAGGAGCAGATAAAAGGCCCAGAGTTCATTTCAAGTGTGCTATTTGCATTTGGAATCTGCTGCTGTCAACTCTCAATATGAGATCCAAAGAGCTGTCACTATCAGTGAAGCAAGCCATCATTAGGCTGAAAAAAAACAAAACAAACCCAAACTTTAGGTGTGGCCAAATCAACTGTTTGGAACATCCTTAAAAAGAAAGAACGCACCGGTGAGCTCAGCAACACCAAAAGACCCGGAAGACCATGGAAAACAACTGTGGTGAATGACCAAAGAATTATTTTCTGGGTGAAGAAAACACCCTTCACAACAGTTGGCCAGATCAAGAACACTCTCCAGGAGGTAGGTGTATGTGTGTCAAAGTCAACAATCAAGAGAACACTTCACCAGAGTGAATACAGAGGGTTCACCACAAGATGTAAACCATTGGTGAGCCTCAAAAACAGGAAGGCCAGATTAGAGTTTGCCAAATCATGGACAGATGAGACCAAGATCAACTTGTACCAGAGTGATGGGAAGAGAAGAGTATGGAGAAGGAAAGGAACTGCTCATGATCCAAAGCATACCACCTCATCAGTGAAGCATGGTGGTGGTAGTGTCATGGCGTGGGCATGTATGGCTGCCAATGGAACTGGTTCTCTTGCATTTATTGATGATGTGACTGCTGACAAAAGCAGCAGGATGCATTCTGAAGTGTTTCGGGCAAAATTATCTGCTCATATTCAGCCAAATGCTTCAGAACTCATTGGACGGTGCTTCACAGTGCAGATGGACAATGACCCGAAGCATACTGCGAAAGCAACCAAAGAGTTTTTTAAGGGAAAGAAGTGGAATGTTATGCAATGGCCAAGTCAATCACCTGACCTGAATCTGAGCATGCATTTGACTTGCTGAAGACAAACCTAAAGGGAAAATGCCCCAAGAACAAGCAGGAACTGAAGACAGTTGAAGTAGAGGCCTGGCAGAGCATCACCGGGGATGAAACCCAGCGTCTGGTGATGTCTATGTGTTCCAGACTTCAGGCTGTAATTGAGTGCAAAGGATTTGCAACCAAGTATTAAAAAGTAAAAGTTTGATTTATGATTGTTAATCTGTCCCATTACTTTTGGTCCCTTAAAAAGTGGGAGGCACATATACAAACTGTTGTAATTCCTACACTGTTCACCTGATTTGGATGTAAATACCCTCAAATTAAAGCTGAAAGTCTGCAGTTAAAGCACATCTTGTTCATTTCATTTCAAATCCATTGTGGTGGTGTATAGAGCCAAAAAGATTAGAATTGTGTCGATGTCCCAATATTTATGGACCTGACTGTATACAGAAAACCATCAGAAAAGGGCTACTCTCATTCTCATAGACAATGGTCACCTTAGACAGTAGGGCTAATCCTATTATCATAACAATGACCACCTCAGACAGTCCGGCTCCCCTATAGCAATGGTTCTCCTGCAGGCCCAAGTCCGTGACAATATATATATTTATGTAGACATGGTCAAGATATATACAGGGTTGCCCATTAATATGGATACATATTAATAAAATGGGAATGGTTGGTGATATTAACTTCCTGTTTGTGGCACATTAGTATATGTGAGGGGGGAAACTTTTCAAGATGGGTGGTGACCATGGCCGGTACCAGTGGTGGGTAGAACTTTTCAAAGGGGGGAGTGTATATGATTACACGGTGTTTGTCCTTCAATTATAGTGGTTGGTAAGGGTAAAATAATTATACATAGGTATAATTACCCGTTGGGACATATATAGAACTGGTACAGATGTATTTATATATATAACAGTGCCTGAACCCGGACGTCCTCTTGGTAACGATATCCCCTCGGCCTGACAGACTCCACCAGTAACAATACTATTATCCTAATCGGGATGACAGATTCCACTGGTAACAGATACTCTTACTCTCATCGGGAAAAGACTACCAAAAGACATATGTCAGTCCAGGTATTTATAACCCTGTAGCTGTGTTAAGATTA
>BLSH010211857.1:626814-641023 GCA_018402905.1 Glandirana rugosa | reverse complement strand
CACATCTTTCGGGGGGAGCCAGGGAGCGGGTAGGGCGGACTCGATCGCCGCCGGCTACCCGCGATGGCTCCCCCGCACGGAAAGAACGGAGGTCCGTGTATGTAAACACAGACCTCCGTTTTGTTGAAGGGGGAAGGGCGATGATCACAGCCTTCCTGTAAGTGAAAGCTGTGATCATCCCCTTTCCCCAGCCAGGGCAGCCCACACACAGTAAGAACACGCCCAGGGAACACAGTTAACTCTTAGAGCGCCCCCTGCAGGTTAACCCCTTCACTGCCAATGGCATTTACACAGTAATCAGTGCATTTTTATAGCACTGATCGCTGTATAAATGCCAATGGTCCCAAAAAAGTGTCAAAATGGTCTGACATGTCCGCTGAAATATCGCAGTACCGCTAAAAATCGCAGATCGCCGCCATTACTAGTAAAAAATAAAAAAAAAATAAAAACCCCAGAAATGAATTCTCATCATCCATAAACGCGGCAACTTTTGCACAAACCAATCAATAAACGCCGATTGCGTTTTTTTTTACCAAAAATATGAGGAAGAATATAAATCGAACAAAACCGATAGAAAAAAATGTTTTTTTATATATTTTTTTTTGATTTGTATTTTAGCAAAAAGTAAGAAATTTGGGGTTTTTTGCAAAATTGTGCTCTTCTTTTGTTTATAGCGGCGATCAGAAATGACGCAGATGGGATCAAATACCACCAAAAGAAAGCTCTATTTGTGGGAAAAAAAGGACGCAAATTTTGTTTGGGTACAACGTCGCACGACCGCGCAATTGTCAGTTAAAGGGCTCTGGTCCTAAAGTGGGAAATCCTTCCGGGGCTAAAGTGGTTAAGGGGGCATGACAGGAGGTGTGTCCTATGCCTACATACTTTTGCTAATAGGTGTTCCTTGTTCCCATCTCAGAAAGTTGGGAGGTATGACTGTGATAAACTGAACTTTAATGTATTGTAATCCTTTACTTTATTCAGTAATCACCCTTTCTGCGCGTATCGCCGGCTGTAGCAATGTTGCTGACCCAGGGGGAGTGCATTTGGTATCACATAGTTACACAGTTATATAGTTAATCTGGTTGAAAAAAGACACAAGTCCATCCAGTTCAAACAACACTGAAAAGAAAAACACAGAAATAGAAAACTTCCATATACACTATCCCAGGGCTCAAAATTTCAAGTCCTGAGCTATTAGCAAGGCCATAAGAGTTACTCGCCACCAGCTGCCCCACTCAACCCCTACCATGCTCTAATTCCGCCCCTAAACACGCCCTCGGAAATTCTCATCAAATGACATGTAAATGTTTTACGCAGAATTAAGTTACAAAAATAAATATTAACAACAACTTTATCAGTGCCCATCAGCGATGCCTCACCAGTGCCCATCAATGCAGCCTCACCAGTGCCCATCAATGCAGACTGACCTACACCCATCAATGCAGCATAATCAGCGCCCATCAATGCAGCGTAACCAGTGCCGATCAATGCAGACTCACCTATGCCCATCAATGCAGCATAACCAGTGCCCATCAATGCAGCCTGACATGTGGCCATCAGTGCAGCGTAACCAGAGTACATCAGTGCAGTGTAACCAGTGCCCATCAATGCAGCGTAACCAGTGCCCATCAGTGCAGCGTAACTAGTGCCCATCAGTGCAGCCTGACGTGCCCATACATGCTGATATATGCCCATGAATGCAGCCTGATGTGCCCATGAATGCAGTCTGATATGTGCCCATGAATGCAGCCTGATATGTGCCCATGAATTCAGCCTTGCCTAAGGAGAGCAGAGAAAGAGGCGAGCCGGCGGATCATCAGAGAGCAGGGATTGCACACTGTAAGAGCTTTCATTTGAATTTCCGTAGTGTCCCCAGAGCTCACGTCACACAGTCCCGCCTCCTGGTCTGGCGATAACGTCACATATCCTGCCATTGGACAGGTGTACTGTCTATCAAAGGGCAGGAGGTGAAACTGTGTGATGGTGAGCTCTGGGTGACACTGCGAGAATTCTAATGAAAGCTGATGCAGCGGGCAATTCCCGCTCTGATGATCCACCGGCTTCTTCCTCCCCTCTCTCTTGCCCTGGCAGGTTGAATGGGAGGCAGCCCATGCTCGCCAGCCCTCATTTTGCTCTAGCAAAATGCGAGTAGGCAGGTGCAAAATTTGAGTGCTGTACTGTCCTATACCCTCAGTTGATCCAGAGGAAGGCAAAAAAAAACCCCACCTGGGACAAGAGCCGGCGCTATACAGGAAGCATTGGCTTATGCAGCTCTGCTCCCTCCACAGCCACATGCTTCCAATACCGCCAGCTTCATCCACAACACTGATGCTCTGGGATGGCGAGTCAGCAACCCGTGATCTAGGCTTGCTGACCCGCCATCCAAGAGCAGGAGGTTGCGGGCCACATCAGAGGGCTCCGTAGGCCACTGGTTGAGCACCCCTGGATAAGGAAGAAGACTGACTGCTACAAGCCATATCTCAAGAAACAGGCCACTTATGCATACCTCCCAACTTTCAGAAATAACAAGGAGGGACCCATTGGCACACAGTATGTAGGCAAAAGACACATCCCTACCACAGCCCTATTTACACGAATCACAAAGATCTAATATTCAGAAAATAATTGGCTAAACCACACAAGTGCTTTTTTGTTCTCTATTTTTCCTTTATACTGGCTTTTCAAAATAACAAACATAATAATATAGAGGTTGGATGAAAATTAGTGTAGCATAACACTTTTGGTAGTAAAATGGTACATTTTGTGTAAAAATGTACACATCAGACCGGACAGAGGGATTTGGTCTTAAAAAAGAGGGACAGCCCATCCAAACGAGGGACAATTCGGAGCTATGTTTATATAAATAAATAACAAAATAGCTGTTATCAAAAATATATTTAAAAAAAATTGCAAGCTAAAACGTGTTTTTTGCAATGTATTTTTTTACCTAACAATGTACACTATGTAACCGATAATATATGTAAAGACAAGTGTGACTGTTAGCTTCAGGGAAGATACATGTATCAGCATGGTAGTTTGTAGGCTTTGGTGAGCCAATAGGAGGTGTCCCAGGCCCCCAGTATCATTTTTTACCTTGCAAGTCCAGAAAAATTCATGGTAAGCTGCCTTGTATTCCAGGACAAAAGCTTTCTGAAATGCAGCTGTCTCTGGAATGTGGCTAATTCACTTGTATTGTGATTGTGAACTGGAGATGAAAGCAGAGTCCGAATGGGGTTGGGCTGACACACTACCAGCTCCCATCACCGGGAAATATGAGTGAATGGGCTAATAATGTGAAATCACTTAATCCCTTACGCAATTTGGTTTTACTTTGTTTAAATAGAAACTATAATGGTTTGGGTTTATTAATGTATCTACATTTTTAAATTGATGTTTTACCAAAAAACATTTAAAGCCTATCTTTGTCCATTTTGTTTAGTTTTGCATTGAATGGAGATGGTTTAACATTTCTATCAGGTTTTATTTAGATACTTAATTGGGGAGATTTACCTCACTTTATTTTCCTGTGACATCAGCACAATTGTGCCAAACTAGGAGTGTTAAGACAAAGCACAATGAGGCTAGACACAAGAGATCCAATGTGCATGGCATTTATGGAGAGTAGGGATGAAGTTTGGATTTGAGGCAGTGCAGGGTTCACACCACAGTTTAAGGCCCGTTTACCCACCAAAACCTCCTGCTGGAAGCAGCAGAAAATCAATCATTTATTGGCAGTATTACTGTAACCACCGATAAATTACAACTTCCTGCTCTATAGGTTACTAGCATCCTTGGTTGATAGGACAAAAATGGCCATGCAGGATATTTGGTTGCTAAGATCTAGCAACTGCTCTCCCACCGCTTGCCATTTTGTAAATGAGCTGATGAGCATTCTGAGTGAGGTCATTGACCAAAGATGGTCATCATGACCATGCTTGGTCAATTACATCATCCAGTTCCCGACGACCCCTTTGTTTAAATTCAGCAGTAGAGCTGGGAGCTGTCAATGGTGGGTTTATGGGTTGACATGTTTTCTTTCATTTAGTCATTGTTCATCTCAATTGATGATGGATCTGTGTCCCTGGACACCATGATTGACCAGATCCTCATAAAGAAACAGTGTTGTTGAACTACAAATTCCAGTGTCACAACAAATGTAGCATCAGAACACAACGCTGAAATTCAGACAGGTTTTGCATTGCCCAACTGTCCTGGGATTGGTGCAAAGTCCATAAACCACAGATATAAGAGGGGGAGGGGAAGTGTGCACAGCCCATTACTGTGCAATAAACCCTAACCTTTGATGACTGCATGATCTGTGGAATGATGGCCTTTATCCTTGGGCAGCTGCACCAGTGGGAGCAGGGTAGATAGCCCAACATTTGGGTAGCGGGCACACCACTGACAGCAATCAGGTGGCCTTTGATTGGTACTGCTAAGTTATTTATCACATATTGAAGTTTTAGATTACAATCAGTCCTTCCAAAAGTTGGGCAGCTGTAGGAAAACTTTCCTACCATTTACTGCTTAACTGCTTCAGAATCAAGAGAACCAAAACAATTTAACCACTTGCTGACCGCCCGCCACAGCGTGATGGCGGCAAGATGGTTCGTTATCGTGGACGGCAGCTGTGCTAACGAGTATTGTGAGCGTGCGCGCCGCCGGAGGAGGTAGGGCAGACTCGATCGCCGTCGGCTACCCGCGATGCCCCCCCCCCCCGCAGTGAGAGAACGGAGGTCCGTGTATGTAAACACGGATCTCCGTTCTCCTGTATATGGAAGCCTTGATCACTCCCCTCCCCCTGTCAGCCCAGCCCCCATACAGTTAGAACATGCCTAGGGAACACAGTTAACCCTTAGAGAGCCCTCTCCAGGTTAACCCCTTCACTGCCAATGACATTTACACAGTAATCAGTGCATTTTTATAACACTGATCACTGTATAGATGCCAATGGTCCCAAATAAGTGTCAAAATGGTCCGACATGTCCGCCGCAATATCGCAGTACCACTAAAAATCACAGATTGCCGACATTACTAGTAAAAAATAAAAAAATAAAAACCCCAGAAATGGATTCTCATCATTCGTGAATGTGGCAACTTTTTTATATTTTTTTTGGTTTGTATTTTAGCAAAAAGTAAGAAAAATTGTTTTTTTTTGCAAAATTGTCGCTCTTTTTTTGTTTATAGCGGGGATCAGAAATGACGCAGAGGTGACCAAATACCACCAAAAGAAAGCTCTATTTGTGGAGAAAAAAGGACACGAATTGGGTACAATGTCGCACGACCACGCAATTGTCAGTTAAAGTGACGCAGTGTCGAATCGCAAAAAGTGCTCTGGTCCTAAAGTGTGAAATCCTTCCGGGGCTGAAGTGGTTAAGTATTACCAGTCCAGCCCCACCCCACATGCACCACACAGCAAAAAAACGGAAGGAGCTGAGGATGAATGAACTGAGTCGGGTGGGTATAAATGAGATCTGAATGGGCAAAGTGACAAGGCCTCATTAAAGTGAAATATATGGGAACAGCCAACCTCCATTAAGAATGCTAGCTGCCTGGCTGTCTCTTGCTTAAAAACTTCCCTGTTCCTTGACCTCAAACAAGAACAGAGATATGAAAGTCAAAATAAAATCAGAACTCCTGATCTGAATATTCGTTTCAGGTCAGTGGCATAGAACTCATGGATACAATTTTGACAACGTTTCAAAAAAGAGAGACGGGAAGTGGCAGCCCACCTATTCTATCAATACATATTTTTTTGAGGCCAAAATATATTCCTAAAGATGGTAGATCTTTTTCACAATTCTGCTGTATGCAGCTAGCTGTTAAAACAACTAGATATTGACTTGGTGAGGCAGGCACAAGAGGACAGGAGGATCTTGGAAATGATACAAAATTTAGCAATCAAACAATTCAGTTAAAGTGACTCTGAGGCCTCATACACACGGACGTTTCTTAAAAAATAAACAAAACGTCGGACCCGATGTCAAGGAAAAAAAATCTGCGTTTTTCGGCATTATCCATCGCCGTCGGCGTCAATGGGCATTTTTAAAAAAAAAAAATCCTCCCTCTGCTATTTTTCAACCTAAAAACTTCGGCGTCAAAAAACAGCGGTTAACGCCGGTACAGCGTTAGTTGGCGTTAGTGAGCCTTTGCGGCGTCGACATCAAAAAACTCCAAAACGTTACAGCCTCAGAACGCGCTGGCCATGGGTTCTAGTTTCAGCTGACTAACGCCGGCGCCCTCTACAGCTCAAAAACGTTGGCGTTTTTATAGGGCCATTGACTAACATGGAGAGCTGCAAAAAACACCAGAAAACGCTGGCGTCAAAAAATGTCTGTGTGTATGAGGCCTAAACATGTAATTTTCCTCCAAAAAATCCATACCCATTCACAGGTTAATAGCTGTGCAATCTATTTATCCTTCACACATTCTGTGTGAGCTCCTGAACCTCTCCTTTTTTTCCACCTTACTTCAATTAGTTTGGAATGAGCAGTGCATGTTAGTTGTGGTCATGTGCCCTGCTCTATGCATGCTACAAATCCTATAATTCATAGTCCCATACCTCACAACCCATTGAGATGGGAATGAAAGACACCTATTAGCAAAAGTATGAGGGCATAGGGCACACTCCCTTAAAGGAGAATTAAACAAAAAAAAGATGAGTTGAACCCACATGTTCTTTTTTTATCCCTACTATTCCTTTATACTGGCTTTGGAAACTTAGAAATGCAGCAATTTAGAAATTGGATGAAAGGTTTATCCCTGGGAAATACTTTTTGAAAGATAAATAGTGCATTGTATATACAACTATATATAGTGGGTAAAATATATAAACAACATGTCACCTGTCTTTTTTAGGAAAATATATTTGTAAAGGTGCTATTGGCATCAAATGTTCACCACAACATCCCATGCAATCTATACATACAAAGAAACTAAAACAAATAAGTTCAGAAATGTATTATGTGTAATAAAATGGAATGACACTGGGTAAAAGTATTGAACACATGAAGAAAGGGAGGTGCAAAAAGACATGGAAAGCCTTTTTGCAAAATATACTGATGGCATTGGTTACAGAAGGATTTCTAAACTTTTGAATGTTCCAGTGAGCACTGTTGGGGCTATAATCTGGAAGTGGAAAGCACATCATTTCACCATAAACTGGGCACAACCAGGTGCTCGTTGCAGGATTTCTGACAGTGGAATGAAAATAATTATGAGAAGAGTTGTCCAAGAGCCAAGGACCACTTGTGGAGAGTTTCAGAAAGACCTGGAATTAGCAGGCACAATTGTTTCAAAGAAAACAATAAGGATGGTCCGAACACCCCCCTGTTCGGGAGTTCTGCTGCGAACTGAACAGGGAAAATGTTCTTACCCAAACAGCAAACCCCATTGAAGTCTATGGGAGCCAAAAAGGCAGAATTAAAAGTACCAATTTTGAAGGCATATATGCAAGTAATTGGCCATGAAAGAGGTATGGTGGTCTGGGTCCCGCCCTGGGTGACATGTATAAAAAAAATAAAAAAATAATAATTTTTTCAGGAGCAGTGATTTTAATGCTTAACCACTTCAATACTGGGCACTTAAACCCCCTTCCTTCCCGGACCAATTTTCAGCTTTCAGCGCTGTTGCAGTTTGAATGACAATTGCGTGGTCATGCGACACTGTACCCATATGAAATTTTTATCATTTTTTTCACACAAATAGAGCTTTCTTTTGGTGGTATTTAATCACCCCTGGGTTTTTTATTTTTTGCGCTATAAATTAAAAAAAGACAAAAAATTTTCAAAAACAATGCATTTTTCTGCGTTTCTGTTATAAAATTTTGCAAATAAGTAATTTCTCTTGATACATTTTGACCAAAAATGATACTGCTACATTTCTTTGGTAAAAATAACCCAAATTGGAGTTTATTTGGTGTTGGCGGACAGACAGATGTGACGGGCACTGTGACAGATGTGACGGTGACATACAGATGTTTTGTGTATGGTGACAGATGTTTGAGGACTGTGACAGATGTTTGGGGACTGTGACAGATGTTTGGGGACTGTGACAGATGTTGTGTATGGTGACAGATGTGATTGGGGACATACAGATGTTTTGGGGGCTGTTTTATGGGGACACTGACATGTATGTGGACAGGGGTATCAGTGTGCTTGGTGCACTGTGTGGGGGACGATCTGTAACAGCTTTCTGCATGAAATCCTCACCATGCAGAAAGCTGTCACAGAGCTGCAGCTCCCCCCCCCCCCGCACTGTGCTCTCACTGAGCTTGGCGGGGGAGAACTGTCACAGAGACGCTCGTCTCTGTTTACAATGTGACGGCTGTGATTGGACACAGCCGTCCCATGATCGGGAGGGCCAGTCACTGCGCCCGTATCCCGATCTCCGCTCAGCTGGATCCTGTGATCATAATGATCACAGGATCCAGCAGCAGCGCGGCGCGTGCCCGCGCTGCGAGCTCCCATTCTGCAGGACGTATATATACGTCCTGTCAGAACGGGGAAGCTCCCACCCGGCCGTATATGTACAGTGGCCGGGTGCGAGGTGGTTAAAGTGAAACAATAAAAATGAAACATTCCTTTAAATATCCAGCCTGGGGGGTCCCCTTAGTCTGCCTGTAAATTATCTGTGTGATGTTTAGAACATGCCAAAGCAATAATGACATTTATAAAGGAAAAATTGTTACGTAAACTTGCTCATGGCTGTAATGTATTGCCGGCTCCCAGCAATATAGATATAAAAAAAATGAAAAAAAAAAACAGCGTGGGGTCCCCCCACAGTCCATGCCAGGCCCTTCGGGTCTGGTATGGAGTTTAAGGGGAACCCCGTGCCAAAATGTAAAAAAAAAATGCCCTGGGGTCCCCCAAAATCCATACCAGACCCTTATCTGAGCATTCTGCCTGGAGGTCAGGATGGGGGGGGGGCGGGCGAGCGCACCCCTCCTGAACTGTACCAGGCCACATGACCTCAACATGGGGAGGGCTGTCTTTGGTTTGACAGCTCTTATATTGGCAAGGGCGAGGCCACAAAGTACGTCACCCAGTGACCCTGCCCCTATGATGTCATGTGGTGGCCCAGCCCATGCCTATATAAGAGCTGTCAAACCGAAGACAGCCCATTCGGTGGGTAGAGGCAGATGTGCTTTTTATTTTTTGTTATTTTTCGGGTCCGTCGTGCAGCTTGATTGACAATTGATGTACATTGCGGTACACTTTTTTTAAGGAATTATCAAAAACTGTCTATTGTGGTTTTTACTTTGTGACACTTTTTTGGTGAATGGGTAGGGATACGATGTACCCGATACCCATCCACATAGGGGGAAATCTGGGGGCCCCCTTGTTAAAGGGGGCTTCCAGATTCTTATAAGCCCCCTGTCTGCAGACTCCGACAACCACCGGCCAGGGTTGTTGGGAAGAGGGGGACCCCAAAGCACCCTCCCCATGTTGAGGGCACTCACCCCCCCATCCTGACCTCCAGGCTACATGCTCGGATAAGGGTCTGGTATGGATTTTGGGGGACCCCCACATTATTTATTTTTAAAATTTTAGCCACAAGGGCCTGGAATGGACTGGGGGGACCCCACACCAATTTTTTTTTTTTCTTAAAAATCTATATTGCCGGGAGTCCGCAATACATTACAGCCACAAGCAAGTTTACGTGACAATTTTTTCCATTATAAATGTCATTATTGCTGCGGCATGTTCTACACATCACTCAGATGCGCCACTTTACAGGCAGACTAAGGGGACCCCCCAGTCAGGATATTTAAAGAAAGTTTTCATTTTTACTATTTCACTTTAAGCATCATTAAAATCACTGCTCCTGAAAACCCCATTCATGGCCAATTACTTTTTATAAACCCCTTTTATTGCCCTTTTTTTATTCAGCTGTCAATGGGGAAACCGATCGTTCCTTAACAACCAGCTTACACTGTACCCTAATTGGGCAAAGCTTTGCCCAATTAGGGCACAGAATGCGCTGTGCAGTGCTCAGTGCATTGCAGGGTGTTCGTCAGGGCAAACACCCTGCAAATTCGGGTGTTTGGGGAATGGCCGAACAGGCAAACGGTTTGGCCCAAACTCATGCTCGGACTGATCCATTCACCCATCCCTAGAAAACAATAAGTATTGCACTCAACCGCCATGGTCTGTATGCATGCTCATCACGCAAGACTCCATTGCTGAAGAAGAAGCATTTTGAAGCATGTTTAAATTTTGCTGCACAACATTTAGACAAGCCTGTGAAATACTGGGATAATATACTGTAATCTGGTCAGATGAGGCCATTAAACACACCATGTTTGGACGTCAAATAGCATTGCACATCACCCCAAAAACACCATACCAAAAGTCAAGTTTGGAGGTGGGAACATTATGGTGTGGGGTTGTTTTTCAGCATAGAGTACTGGCAAACTTCATATCATTGAAGGAAGGATGAATGGGAAAATGTATCAAGACATTCTTGATAAAAATCTGCTGCCATCTATCAGGATGATGAAGATGAAGTGAGGGTGAACATTTCAGCAAGACAATGATCCCAAACACAAAGCAAAGGAAAGAAAGAAAATAAAGTTGCTAGAATTGCCCAGCCAATCACCTGACTTGAATCCAATAGAAAATCTATGGAAAGAATTAAAGATCAGAGTTCATAGAAGAGGCCCACACAACCTTTAAGATTTGAAGACTGTTTGTGTGGAAGAATTGGCCAAAATCACAACTAAGCAATGCATGTGACTAGTTTTCCGTACAGGAGCCATCTGGAAGCTGCCATGACTAGGGTATACAGTATGGCCTGTATTGCTAACCTGTACCGCTGTAACCCACAACCACCCCAACCAAATAATAACACTCCACACCTTTTTGGGTTTAATGGCCACAGCGGCCTTTTATTTAACCAAAACAACCATTAAATAACAGTTAATATAAATAGCAGTATACATACAGGACTGGGGCTGTAAGGTCAAATAGGGCATAACCAAACCACCATGACGGTATCTGCGTGTTCTCGTTCAGGCCTCCAGCCGCAAACCACCGACTCAGAGACAACACACAGATACCATCTTAACAATTGGGAGCCGTACCCCAGACGGGTCCCTACACCTTACCCTGTTTGAGCCCATAACCTAAAAAGGGGAACCTTGCACTTCGCCACCACCTCACAAACCTGACACCTTAGGTTTGTGAGGACCTCCACACCCGCAAGGCCCATTGAATACCGTCTGGAAGGCCGAGACACCAAATGAATACCATCCCCCCGTAAATATCTCCAAGTGTCCCTCTCCAACTTGTGGTGTCTGAAAACCAAACCCCCATTCCTCAACACAAATTTTGACACCTCCCGGTTAACCTTCACCCTAGCCATATTCAGACTGACCACTGACCTAGCCATGCGCCAATGTGTCCGCGCCACCATGTCCGACCACACCAGCAAAGAATCGGGATAAGCCACTTGAAGCCAAAGAAGGTCATATTTAATGTCCCGGCACAATTCCCGCATCTCCCGTAGGCCTAAATCATTACCACCTGCATGAATGAGCAGAACGTCCGAAGGCCTGTCCAGCCGGACACAGCGCTCCACCTCTGGAACTACCCTGCTCCACAAAAGGTCCGGAATTCCAATCCAACGCAACACTGCTTCCTCCCGTGGGACGCCCAACTGACGGCCGTACGTCTGTTCTCCTTGCCCCTCAGTAGACGTAAGAATGGCCCAGTATCCAGACCAACCCCGGGACCCCACCTGTAAGAGAAGAAACAACAAACAAAAACACACTAAAACACTACTCAACACTACCAAAACCACAGCCACTCACATACTTACACTCAAACCCATTTAAAGTGCACTACAATAGGTGAGGGCGGACATACATGCGATATCGCCGCAATTCCCATCTGCCGATATGCCGTAAAGCCGCTTCCCCCATGCCCCATCGAGCCGCCTCTGTGGCTGCCCCAATCCGAAAGGAATGAGACGTGAAATCCCTGGTGGACAAACCCAACACACCCAAACCCTTCCGGAATACCGCCAGGAACCGGTATCGCGACAGGGAAGAACCATCCGCATGTACCAACAACGGACCCTGCCGCTCAGGCCGTATCGCCAAAAAACTCGATACCGCCCGAACTGGACAAGCCACCGAACCCGAAACCGGAAACAGCTCCGCCCACATACCCCGACCCGCCTGATCAGTCTTCGATCGCTGGATCCAAAATACCAAAGACCCAGCACTACAGAGCACATCCGCTCGCTGAAGCCCATCGCTCCCCTGTTTGGATGAGCTCACCAGTTCCCCGATCTGCAACGCCCCAAAAAAGCCAACGCAAAAGCCACTTGGAACAATACCCCTTCGTAAGGAGAACAACACACTCCTTGATGAACGCCAAATAAACAGACCAGCAGCTGAAACGAAACCGGCCTACGGCCACCTGCCACTCGGCGCCCCCGACGGTAGCCCTTCATTGCCTGAAGAACCAAAAAATCCTTAGTGTAATCCACCCCTCCCAACAACTTAAACAAAAAGGCCAGCCCCGCTAACTTGCGACTCAACGCAGACACCGAGACCCCTTGTTCAACATTGCGCCCTATAAAATACAACACCAAAGACTTGTACTCCCCCTCCCCCACAGAAGAACCTAAAACCTGCAGCATACCAAACCACTCTTCCCACATTTTGGTATAAACGGCCCAAGTGGCCTCACTCACCGACCGCCGAATCAGGGGAGCAATCACCACAAGGCAATCCGCCACAGCCGATCCGGACAAGGGACCCCCGATTGCGCTGCTCCCAGAGCCAACCTTCGGAACCTGTCCCACTGAAAGCGAGGAAGCGCGTCAGCATTACAGTTAGTACAACCCAGCACATGCACCGCATACACAAAAGTATTACAACGCAAACATGCCAACACCAAATGCCGCAGCAAGCGCACCACCGGGGGGGAAGATGCCGACACGCTGTTGATGGACATCACCACACCAATGTTATCACAATTAAAACGGATCTTCCGATATTGGCATTACCTACTCAATATGCACAATAAACCCTCCTTTATACATACAATCCAGCATTTTGTGCTTCCAGGTTGCATGCTTCATACAAAGTCCCACTAACCCCTTTCCCCTTTCCAAAAAGGACTCCCACACCCGCAAGTCCTCTTCAACTCCCACGTCATCAGAATGCGGTGACCGGACGAACGAACACCCGCCGTGGCCGCTGCCAACCACCGGTTAAACACCCGGCCCATCGGCATGATCCTGCATGCAAAATTCAACTTGCCCAGGAGTGACTGAAGTTACCGCAACGTAACTTTGTCAGACTCCCGTGTCAACGCCACCGACCTTGTCCTCCGGCAGGCGACACTCCATAGCCACCGTATCAATTTGGATGCCCAGATAACTAAGCTCCGTATAAGGACCCTCCGTTTTTCTTTGGCAGCCAGCGGAATACCGAAGCATTCTGCCAAATGCTGAATTGTCGCCAACAATATCCGACAACCGCTGGAATCCGCCGGACCAATACACAAAGAATCGTCCAAGTAGTGAATCACCGACGCGATCACGAGATAGAACACCCCATGGGCAAACAACGGTCCACAAAATACCCCCCCTGCCACCGGCATCCCAACAGATGAAAACTCTCCGGGTGAACCGGCAATAAACGAAAGGTGGACTCCACGTCAGTCTTCGCAAGTAGAGCGCCCCTCCCGTATCTTCTAACCCACCGCACGGCCGCATCAAATGAGGTATAAGATACCGAACACAAATCCGGGTCAATATACTCGTTCACCGACGCGGAATCTGGAAACCCTCTGAAAAACCGCGTTCCAAAAGCTCCGCCACCGCTCGATCCGGATATCTACTTAGAAACGGGCGCATCCTTGCTAAGCTCACCAGAGTCTTCCCACCTACGCCGAATACTGTAACCGCGCCCGGCCCTCAGTCAAAAATGGCAGCCCCCGGCCGCCTAGGAGAAGGAGCCCAGTTAGCCGGATGTTCTTCGCCCCTAAAACAACCCGAAAGTTACTGCCTTGCAAACCGTGCAAGACGGCAATGTTCGTACTCACGAGGTCTACACCCCCGAGGGTGAGGTACAGATCCACAAGCGTCTTCCCATCCCCGTCCGGACCTCTATGACGCCCTTTTTCCCTTCTGAGACCACTCGAATCGTTCCTACGCGGGCAAAGATTCATCTATAGGCCTAGCTCGCCACCGC
>BLSH010211857.1:608273-626729 GCA_018402905.1 Glandirana rugosa | reverse complement strand
GCCTCCCCAATAGCGTCCAAATAGGAAAACAACGCCGAACAATGTTCCGGCACCCGCTCCCCTATCACGCTCGCCAGGATCGCAAACGCCTGCAGCCAGTTGCTGAACGTCCAGGGGATAAGCCTAAATGTCCTCTTTTCCTCCTCATCCTTCCTAACGTCCACCGACTTACCTCTATCCAGGTTGAACCTTTCCAACAGAAGCAGGGAAAATATGTCGACATACTCACCTTTCCAGATCTTCTCCCTAACCTCCGGCTTAAGATGCGCACCCAGGGGCCCCTCAAAGCACACATACACCTCGCACCTAGCAGAGTCAGACAGGCGAACCCCGTCCTCCTTCTCCGCCGCCTTACCTTCGGTCGCCCCACCCCCAGGCATCTGATCCGGTGGCATCCCGGTGGCGGGCGTCCCTTCCGACACCAAAGGCCCCACCTCTCACCCATCCGCCCCCTGTGGTGCCCGTGCCAACCCCGCCCCCCTCGGCAAGGCCGGCGGGACCCACGCCGCCGTGGGCAGCCCCTGCGCCGATTCCAAACGACTGACCACGTCCGGTAAACCCACCAAAAGCTGCGCTACGTCAACCTGCCCCACCGGCATCCCCAGGCCCAAATCAGCCCCCTTCACGCCCCCTACGTCACTCACATGCACTCCATCACACATACCTGACAGATAATCAGAAAGGCCAACAGGCCGCTTACCAGGCTGCCGCGGATGACCCGGTCCACCAGTCATCATGCGATCCTCCCCCCGATGTGTCCTCCCTGGCAGGCTCCTCGTCCTCCTCCAACTCCCCCTCAGACAGGCTGAGGGGAGTGTCTGCACCCGGCGTTGCCATGCCACGGCCCGCTGCACCCTGAGCTCCCCGACTCTGAGGCCGACAGCCCGCCGACTCCGCAGCTGGACTCCTCTTACTAGGCCCAGGCTGAATGTCCTCCTCCTCCTGCCAGGCGCGCACCCTGCCACGGCCAGCAGGGGCCGCCGTTCCAGCAGCCGCGGCCGACCGCCTGCTTCCGTCCCTGCCGCTCACCGCGAACTAACACAGAGCCGCTCCAGCCTGCCTCTGCCTGGATGCCTTCCGACTGGCAGGGACACCGGCTGCACCCTGGGACAGGCTGGCTCCCGCCGCCGCTCCACCGTCCTGCTGAGCCACCCGTGCGGGAGATCCACCTCGAGGCCGCGTCCCCATGATCCCGCCATGGCTGAGGATTCCTCCCAGGGGGCGCCACGAGCCTGGAGGACCGGCGCTTGCGGGCCGCACCTGGAGGGTCCCTGGAGGTACTGTCCGAGGGGCTCCTATAGCGATGCTAAGCCACTCCGGAGGACGGGACCACCGCGCACGTGGAGCCACAGGGGGGTAGGCATGGCAACCCCCTGCCCAGCTCCCTGAATCAGTGCACTAAGCTGGGATTGCAGCCAGCCCGGCCCTCTCACAGCAGCAGCATCACAAAGCTGGGATAACAGGCCCTCCACCTCCCCCATAGCAGGAGAAGAGGCCGCCGTGTCCTTGGCAAGCTCCAGCTCTCTCCTCAGAGCTGTCTAAGCTCTCTCCTCTGTGCTGTCCCCCCTCCTTCTCTAACTTTCACACTCTACACTCCACTCCCCCCAGACCTGCCCTGCCCAATGACCCTGGGCTAACCTCCCTATACTCCTTTCAAGCAATCCTAGTCCCCCTTTAACCCCTGTCATGCCGGCCCTCCACCTAATTCTTTTACTCCGGGCCTCTCTTTACCAACAAAGGATTTTGTACCAAGTATTAAATACATTTCAGCTAGCGTGTTCAATATGTAGCAGCCTCCCCAACCTCCAGAGGCCTGATGGTGTCCTCCAAAGTCAGGTAGGACTGACATTCCTCCTCAGGGTGCGGGTGTAGTGCAAGATGGAAGATTGGCACTAGTCACTTTTTGTAAAAATGAACAAAGAGATTTATTTCTCTTAACAAGAACAGGGGAGAGCAGTTTAGGGCACAGGACACCACCAAATGCAATAGCAAAATGGGCAGACTCCACAGACAAAAATAGAAATAGGCAGACAGCAATACATAAGAGGACCTTTAAGCTGAATGCAGCAATTTGTATCTTTGTAGCAACGGCTGTCTCCTATCGCAAGGCTTTTCTCTCAATATCACACTGTAGATTTGCACATGTAACTTGCAGTAACCCGCTGTAGATCTTCACTCACATCTCACAGTATCCCACTGTAGATCTTCACACTGAGCTCCTCGTCTTTCACTAGACTTCTGGGACTCCAAGCCAGCCACTGGATCCCCTGAGCTCTTCTCTCAGCTAACTGCTGTGTCCCTCAAGTTTCATCCATGCTACCTGCTGGGTCCCTGGCTTGACACGCAGCTACCTGCTGTACTTATCTTCAAGGTGCACACAAGCCACCTGCTGGGTTCCTGCATGAGTCTACTGAAGCCTCTCCATTTCTCCACGTTCCCGGCTAGAGAAGAGTCTGCTCTGGTTCTTCTTCAAAACTCCATCGTTTCTGCACCTGCCTCTGGTAACAGGAGTGGTCGTTCCTTTGTGGCAAATGCTTCTCCTTTACCACTGGCACTGATCCAGCTCTCCCTCAGGCAGAACCTCCTCAACTTGGCTAAGCCTCTGACTTGAAGCCTAATGTGATGCTGCTGCTCAGATTCTTGGATAGGCCTCAGACAGACCTAGCAACCAGGAGCTCCCAGGATAGGTCTCAGGCTTCTGGCCTAGCAGCTCGGAGCGTTACAACACACATCCACCCAGGCAGCCGCCCAGGTGGAAAAGGACATTGATCACCTAACCCTTCCAAATAAATAGACTATCCCAGCATGCTCAGTGGCCGAAAGAAACTCCTGCTGATTGGCTGAGACAACATATTTACTCATAACCCGAATTCACTGTGATCCATCATCCTAATGCCAAAGGCAGCAGCGCCACCTATTGATAGAAGGGAGAGACTACACCAGACTCAGGCATAGAACAGGAATCAGTGGATCCTAACTACCAATTAGCCAGGCTAGTTACCACCTAGCACTGCTAAATTTGCTAGTAACTCTGTTTAGGACCAAGGTGCTACAAATTCTTTTTTCCCGTGTCATTCCATTTTATTACACATAACTTCATTTCTGAATATATTTGTGTAGCCAATGGCCCCCTTAGGGGTGGCTGGTTGTTGTGCCTGACCTGATCACACTGCCCTCAATCAAACTTTTCCGCACATCTGGAGTCACAGAACAGGCTGGTACTTTGTTTTTTTATTAAGGAATTTGAACTTGGATGGGGTAGGGATGATTATAGGATGCCCAGGAATTGAACAGTTCTGTAGATGGGACTGCTATATACACTCTCCAGTATATACACTTCTCCAACTTCCTCCAGCACAACACGTGCTGACAGTTACACTTCTTGTTCCTCTCTCCTGCACAATACTTGCTTCTCACAGGTGAGACCTGAAACATCTTCAGGCCTAGCTAGCCCATGGTGAGGCATGCTGTAGTTTAAGCAGGTCCTCCGGACCACCCATTACAGGCAGAGGCAGATAGCCTCCAAAGTGTAGCAAAGTACTGTGTGCTAGTTGGCTTGATGGACTGCTACTCCCAGCCCATCTTCTTACAGGCCCTGCCAGCTCTTCCAGCAGCAATGGCCTTCTCCACTACCACAGCAACATAGGAATCCCACACTGGCTTCTGCATCCTTCCCAGATTGTCTCTCACCCCAATCCGCTGCATGCCCCTAACAGTTTCCCAGGGTATGTTGCTCACCGACATCCTGACACTTGTAGTTCCACACTGAAGATCTCTCCCGAATAGTTCTCTCTCCCACTGTCCTTTCCGCTCTGCCTTGTGCCTGCCACCAACATCTCACTCCTCCTGGCTGCACCCAAGCACCCCAGGCCTGGGTTCAACCCCCCCAGACTGGGAGCTCCCCCTGGCCACGACAGCCCACACTACTCAAGTCTCCACATCTCCAGACTTCCACCCCAACTTCTCCTCCCAGATTGGGCTGATCCTGGGTATTTAAGGAGGCCTGACCCCTGCCAATCCAGATTGAGGATTGGTCAGGGCTCCTTAGAACACCCCAGATGGCTACACCTCCCCTTACACCTCTCTCTCCAAAAAACACCAGAAACTTCTGGAAAGAAGTGGGAGGTCCTGATGACACCATCTGTGAATCACCCAGTCCTACCTGAGCCACTCCCAGCCCAGAAATGAAAATCAGGCCTGCACTCAGTCAGGCATGACTAGATTTTACCTCACCTAACAAAAATCTCTCACTACACCTATCTAGCGTAGAGGGCGCTACACTTGTTTTGGTTTCTTTGTGTGTATGGATTGCATGGGTTGTTATCGACATGCGGTGAACATTTCATGTCAATAGCACCTTTAGAAATATTTTTACCTAGAAAAATAGTGGCGTTTTCAATACTTATTTTACTCACTGTAGATCAGGGAAAAATAACTCTGTTCTAAATCATGGACAGTCCCTCGAAATCAGGGACAGTTAGGAGCTATCTTGTACATCAGGGAGTGGCTGTGTTTCTACATACCATGGAGAATGAACACAGCCAACATCTAACAATGTAAAAAATAAAAAGAAGGATTGAGGAGGCTGGGAGCAATGGAAGGGACTTTTTTTTTACTTAAAAATAAATGTGTCTACTCTCCCCTATTCCCTTCGGGTTTTTAAGATCATATAAACAATGAAATTAACTGATATCTTACATTATTCCATATACAATTTTTTTAAAAGCAGATAGCCCTAGAATGCACATTGGAAACAACAGATTGCACATAGCAGTAAACAGAAAGAATTAGATCACTATTTCAGTAACATGTTGCATGGGCCCCTGTAAAAGGGTTGCTAGACCTCACAGGAAATCCTAATAATGTCAGAGATTAGATTGCCGGAGTTTCCACAGTTTTTAATACACTCCAGAACGCTGCAGTGGAGCACTTCGTAGCACAGTTGGAAGCCACGGATAAGCTCAATTCATTTCCCAGGATGAGTGCTGGACGCTGGCTGTCAGACCCGTGTGCAACCATTGAAGACATGGCCATTGTAAAACAAAGAACTGCAACTGTACTGCTCTTATAAAATGGTGCCAGAGATTCAAGAGGTTAAATCCGGCTCAGGAAAATGCAAAGCCAACCTATTGCAGACCACAAGGACTAAAGCCTCGTACACACGATGTGACGTCGTACGACCAGACGTCCAAAATCGTATGTCGGCTGTTGTGTCTCGCATACTGGCATGCACTAAGTGATTGTACGACCAGGCCTAACGTAGTGACGTGTTACGATCTTATAAAGAAGAAGTTCAGGTGCATGTGATTTGTGAATTAGGTACGTAGGTTTACACGAACGGACACTTCCGGGCGTTCCTGACTTCTGGGCATGCGTGTTTTGCACGTACAGCTTGTTGGACCAACTTCTCTGTACACACGATACAATGTCATACGACCGCTTGTTGTACAACCAAAGTTTTCTAGTCTGTTCATCCAACCTCTGTTGCGCGTCGGCTGTTCTAATCGCACGTATTAGCGGTTGGAAGATCGCACAACAAGCGGTTGTACAACCATTTTCATACAACCATCACACCGTGTGTATGAGGCGTAAAGCCATTCTGCTCAGTGCATAATTAAAAAAGGAACTTCAGTCAAAATGTAAAAAATAAAAAAAAAAACCTGTAGCAGTAAAGAATATTTTTAAGAGGAGCTTATTATTTTTAAAATATACTGTATTTACAAGTGAAAGTGTTATTTATGCAGTGCTGAGCTACAATGTGATGGCTGCCATTTGTAGTATGGGCAGGTGAAGCCAGTGGGCAGTCTCTTCCATAACAGCTAGATACGCATGCTGCTATACACTCACCCGCCACTTTATTAGGTACTCCTTGCTAGTATGGGTTGGACCCCCTTTTTGCCTTCAGAACTGCCTTCATTCTTTGTGGCTTAGATTCAACAAAGTGTTGGAAACATTCCTCAGAGATTTTGGTCTATAGTGACATGATAGCATCAAGCAGTTGCTACGGATTTGTCAGCTGCACATCCATAATGCGAATCTCCCATTTAACCACATCCCAAAGGTGCTCTATTGGATTGAGATCTTGTGACTGTGTAGGCCATTGGAGTGCAGTGACCTCATTGTCATGTTCAAGAAACCAGTGGTGAGATGATTTGAGCTTTGTGACATGGTGCATTATCCTGCTGGAAGGAGTCATCAGAAGATGGGTACACTGTAGTCATAAAGGGATGGACATGGTCAGCAACAGTACTCAGGTAGGCCATGGCATTTAAACAATGCTCAATTGGTACTAAGGGGCCCAAAGTATGCCAAAAAAATATCCCCCAAACCATTACACCACCACCAGCCTAAACCATTGATACAAGAAGGATGGATCCATGTTTTCATGTTTATGCCAAATTCTGACCCCACCATCTGAAAGGGAGGCCCGGAGCAAAAAAAAAAATGGAGCGTAGGGCCGCATGACAGGGTGTCCTGTGGCCGGGCACCAGTGGGGCTAATAGGAGCCAGGAAGGGTAGGCGGGCTGGTGGCTTAGGGGCGGGGAGGTTTATATATAGTGGGGCGGGGGTTTTGTCCGGGTAGTCGGCCAACAGCGGAAGCGAATTGCGGAGATACGTGCATGCCTGCTGTTTGAAGTTAGGCCCGAGGCGTCCGCATGGCCGACCTGGATCAGATCCCCTGGGAGGAATCCCCATCCTAGGCGGAGCTCTGCCAGGGGCCGCGTTACCTCCAGGTCCCCCACCCCGCCTGGCCGGCGTGGAAGTCTACGTGGAGCGGCTGCCCCATCTGGCGATGCTCCGGCCAGGGGTTCAGCCCGGCGAGGGAGTGGAGCTGCACGAGGTGCCTGCCAGTCAGTGGGAGCGGCAGTGCGGCTGGTCCTGAGGACGAGGCATTGCAGGAGCATGGAAGCGGAGAAAGTCGGGACGTGGGCGGAGGCCACCAGTGCGGAGCGTGGCGGTTCAATGGCCTGGCTCTCCTGGGGGTGCAAGTGAATGTCTTGAGCCTCGCCAGAGGAGATCGACGCCGCGGTCGGAAGGTGAACGCTCCAGTTCAGAAGAAGGGGAAGTGCCCGATGAGTCCTCAGCGATAGAATCCGGAGCAGCGGCTGCGGGGGTCCCGCCTGGGCAGCCTGATGAGTGTGCGATTAATTCTTTGTCTCTTTTACGTGATAATCTAGGTATGCTGTTTGGGGTTAGTAAGGGGGCCCCCTTTCATCTTGGCCAGGGCTGAGGGACTTCGTGTCGGGCTTGCGATCCCTGGTTCAGTGCTTAGGGGGCGGGTTCTCCGGTAGACGCCTGGGTGTCCCCCTCCGCAGGGGCGGTCATCGCCTCGGATGCGGGGCCTGTTGCTGGCGGGCAGGCGGGGGCTCCTCCTTCCGCCTCCGCCACAGAGGTGGCGGTGGGCGCCTCTGCTGAATCGGTGGGTCTGTCCGACTCCGCCAGGTGCGAAATCTATGTTTGCTTCGAGGGCCCCTTGGGGGCTCATTTGCAACAGGAGGTGCGTGATCGGATCTGGAAGGGTGAGTATGTGGAAATCTCCCTGCTGCCTCTTGACCGGTTTCAGTCAGATGAGTCTCGGCACGACGAGGAGGAACGCCGGCGTTTCCGTTTAATTCTACGGACGTTCGCCAATTGGCTGCAAGCCTTTGCCATATTGGCCAGCATCATAGGGAAGGAACAGCCGGAGTGCTGTTCCCCCCTTTTTTGCTATTTGGACGCCATCAGCGAGGCCTACGGGGTGTATGGGGGCTTAGCATGGCTGCAGTATGATGAGCAGTTCCAGCAGCGGAAGGCTCTGCGCCCGTCGTTGCGGTGGGACCACAAAGACATCAGCCTATGGATGAAGCTGATGACGTCTGCCAGGTCGGGGTCTTCCCAGGGGGGGCGGCAGTTCGGGCGCCCCGGGAAAGCCGGTCGCCTAGCGCAAGGGGTTGTGTTGGCAGTTCAATGAGGGAGGTTGTAGGTTCGGAGCAAATTGTCGATTCCGACACGAATGCTCGGGGTGCAGCGGTTCCCACCCCCTGTCCCGTTGTCTCAAACAGGGCAAGGGACGTACCGGCGATGTTGCAGGTAAGGGGGACGACTGCGATGAGCGTGCAAATGTTGCTTCCCTTTCTAAATAGGTATCCCGATCGGGCGGCTGCCCGGTTGTTGGAGGAAGGCTTTACGGTTGGGTTCGTTATCCCTTGTTCCCTGTCGGTTATCCCACCCTTTGCCAATAACTTGCGCTCTACCCGCCTGCATCCGGAGGTGGTGTCGGAGAAGCTCGCCAAGGAAGTGGCTTTGGGTCACATGGCGGGCCCCTTTGTAGATCCCCCCTCTGTGATTTGGTCAAAGGGGGTTCGGTCAATGATGCTATCGATCCGGAGGCGTGCGCGGTGTCGTACACCTCTTTTGATGCTGCGATAGGTTGGTTTCGCCGTTATGGTCAGGGCGCGCTTATGGCGAAATTGGATATTGAGTCGGCTTTTCGCCTCCTCCCGGTTCACCCGGACAGTTTTCATCTCCTGGGCTGCAGGTGGATGGACAAATTCTATGTGGACCATTGTCTTCCCATGGGTTGCTCCATTTCCTGTGCCTTGTTCGAGCAATTCAGCTCGTTTGTGGAATGGGTGGTCTGGGAGGTGTCGCGGGTTAACTCGGTTATCTACTATTTGGACGACTTCTTGTGCATTGGCCCTCCGGAGTCCAAGTTGTGTGGTGTTCTGTTGGCCACGGTACAACATGTCGCTGAGCGCTTCGGTATTCCCTTGGCGGCGGATAAGACCGAGGGTCCGTCCCCACAAATTACCTTCCTGGGCATTGTGATTGACTCTCGGACCATGATATGCCGGTTACCCGATGCTAAGCTGTTAGCCCTGCGGGGGGAGATAAGAGGGGTGGTTGGACGTCGTATTATTCAATTGAGGGACCTTCAGTCGCTCCTGGGCAAATTGAATTTTGGCTGTCAAATCTTGCCTATGGGAAGGATATTCTTTCGTAGATTGTCGTCGGCGACCGCCGGTGTTTCCTCCCCTCGCCACTTCATAGCATTGAACGGTGACCACCGGGCAGACCTGCGGGTTTGGGATACTTTTCTTCAGAGCTTTAATGGCCGTTCGCTCTGGCAGCAGGGCTCGGTCAGCAGTTTTGATCTGGAATTGTACACGGACGCGGCTGGGTCCACTGGGTACGGCGCGTTTTTGGGAGGCAGGTGGAGTGCGGAGCATTGGCCGGTAGCATGGCGGGAAGCTGGGTTATGCAAGAATCTGGTTTTGCTGGAATTGTTTCCAGTTTTGGTGGCGGTGGAAATTTGGGGTTCCTCTTTTGGCAACAAAAAGGTTAGACTGCATTGCGACAACATGGGGGTGGTACAGGTGATCAATCGTTTGTCGGCAGAGTCCCTGCCGGTGGTTCGATTGCTTTGTCATCTGGTTTTACGCTGCCTACAAACGAATGTGTTTTTATATGCGGTTCATTGACCAGGGACTACTAATGCATAGGCGGATGCATTGTCTCGGTTTCAGCTGGACAGGTTTCGGGAGTTGGCACCGGGAGTGGAGCAACATGGAGCGCCCTGTCCAGAGGAGCTGTGGCAAATCGCCTTGGAGTCGCCGCGGGCTTAATCCGGAGGTCAGTGAGTGAGAGCACATGGGCGGCTTATTCCAGGGCTTGGCAGGAGTGGAGTTTGCTGTTGCAGAAGATGGGAGTTGAGTTGGGAGGTTCAGAGGCTGGCTCTGTCTTGCTGTACTTCATAGGTAGGAACTTTGAACAAGGGGTATCTGTTTCTGCCTTGAACCGGAAACTTGCCGGCTTGGCTTTCTGGTACAAACATTCTTTGGGGCATTTCGGGTGGGGGAGCTGGTTAGCCGGGTTAAGTCCCTACCCGGTGGGCTTCTGGCGGAGAATGTTACTTGCGACAGGTCAGTTGTGGTTGCGCGTTCTAAAACGGACCAAGTTGGAAAAGGTTCGTATTTTAGGCTTTTTCCTATTTCTGGTTCTCCTATTTGTCCTGTTTCTGCGGTTGCGGAGTACCTTCGGTACCGCCCTGTTGGGGGCGGGTCGTTCCTGGTCCACGTTGATGGTAAGCCTCTGTCTATTTATCAGTTTAACGCATTTTTTTGGCGTTGCCTGGGAGCGGCTGGGTTCCCCCCAGGCGATTTCTCCTCCCACTCCTTCCGCATCGGGGAAGCCACTGAGGCTGCCAGGTGGGGTTTGGACGAAGCGGTGCTGAAGCGCATTGGCAGGTGGGAGTCAAACCGTTTTTGAATGTACATACGCCTGCAGCTTATTCTAGGGGCTCATTCCTCTTAATTCTAGGTTTATTTTCTGCTGTTCATGGGGCTGTTGGTGTTATGTTGCTTTGTTGTTCTCTTTCAGATGGCGAGCCGGCCCTTGTATGGGTGCTTGAACACTCTTACATTTTTTGGGGGGCCAAGCGGGCGGACGTTCGACCCAACGGCCGGCAGTTAGGTGTGCCCCGTGACACTGCCCTGGTAAGGTGGGTTGGTGTTCCCGGGCTGCTATGGTGCCGGGTGTTGCCTGAGTTTCAGCGATTTGCCAACTTGGACAGGGCTCCGGATGTTTTGGTTTTGCATGCAGGGGGAAACGACCTGGGGGTTCGCTCCATGCGTCACCTGATAAGGGATATCAAATTTTACTTTTTACGATTACAGACTGACTTTCCCAAGACGGTTTTTGTGTGGTCTGAGATTGTCGGCTGCAGGGCCGCTGATAGGCCAGTACAACCGGCCCTGCCGTACCGGGCCCGGGCCCCATGCACTCCTCTAGGGGCCCATGCAGCTTTAAAGTACATTTCTGCCAAAATAAATAGAAGGACTTTACATTCCAGCTTACTTACCATTGTGTAAAAATATGTTTTCCTGGGCCCCCTCAGCTCAACAGAGGGGCCCAGGAGGTGATAGCAGATGGACTTTATTTCCATTTTCGGGTGCGTAGGGACATTATCCACCCGTACGCTGCATGAATAAGTAGTTCCGGCCGCGGCTCTACACTGCCTACAACTTCTAGGCAGCGGATGGTGGTGCACAGACAAGCGGCACACACTGCACACAGTGACACTGTCAGACTTCTATTGAAGGAAGGTACAGCTCTCAGACTCTCTGACTGTGTGCTTATGATTATCATCATTATGATGATCACAGCATAGCACATACTTTGCTGGGTCAGTGTCACATGGCTGTTGGGTGCTTTGTTAACATATGGCTGTACTGTGTGTAACAGACTGTAACACAGCACAGCCATAACAAAGCACCCAACAGCAATGTGACACTGACCCAGTAAAGTATGTGCTGTGCTGTGATCATCATAATGATAATCATAAGCATTAGATGCTAGTTTACACATGTTAGTTTTCTTGTTTTTTTTTTTTTGGGGCAGTAAGAACTTGCAGCCCCCCCACTACCACCGCTCCCCTTAAATAACCTTTCAATCAAGCTTTCCAATTAGGCCCACCATTTCAGTTTTCATGCAGCCCTAATGGAATGTTCCATGTAGGTCTACAGGGGTCTTGCGCTCCGCCGGACCTGCAGAGCACATGCAGCCGCTGACGTCAGCGGCTGCATGCAGGGTGAATATCCCCTAAACCATGTAGATTTAGGAGATATTCATTTTACCTACAGGTAAGCCTTATTATAGGCTTACCTGTAGGTAAAAATGGCCAAGGGGGGTATACAACCACTTTAAAGATAAAGTCTTGTACACACGATCAGAAAATCAGACTAAAAATGCCATTTTCAAAGCGATTGTGTGATAATCTGATCGTTAGTACACCAATCATCTGAAATTATCCGAAAAGACAAACACAAATATTTTTCTCACAGATCGTATGATTTTAGTTTAATCACTACAGTTTTCGTCCAAAAATACAATACATTTTTCGTACTTTAGTAACCCCTTCTTCTTTTTTGATATGAGATTAACATGCAAAAAAACTGGCTGATCATTCATCTGCTAATCTCATTGTGTGCACCAGGCTTTCAGTTTTTTGAGCAGAGCGGGTGGAGTTAAGGGTGTGGTCAAGGGCTGGGTTAAGGGTGGGGTCAAGGGCGGGGTTGGGGGGGCCCCCGTTAGGTAGACTGTACGGGGCCCCATGATTTCTAACAGCAGCCCTGGTCGGCCGCACGGCTTGGCGTTTCACGTGGTCGGTTTCGAAACTCAATAAGGCTCGCGTGAAGGTGAACAAAGAGGTGGGTCGCTTTATTGCGCGTAACGGCGGTTTGGTTGTTAGACACACCGATCTGGAGGTGGACACTTGGCGCTACCTGTGCGGGGATGGAGTGCATCTGAACGCTGTAGGCATCGATTTGTGGAGCTTGGGGCTCCAAGATGGTATTCACCGGGCGTTGCGTGTTTGGAGGAGCTCTCAGGCGTAAGGTTTTACGCCTGTGAGGGGTGGCGGTTGGGTCTTAGGAGGCTTGTCAGTTCATTAGTTATGCTGGGTAAGGATCCATCTCAGGTATGGAGTCCTCAGTGTTGTTTTTCCAGTTAACTTGGTTTAACTGGAAAAGGAAAGTGTATCTGCCAGAAGATGGTACCTGAGCCAGCGTAGTGCGGCTGGGAAGTTTTGTCGGGGGCAGACACTAAATTACGATTTTTATGTGGTAGGGTCTCCTAGGACCACAACTTGCTCAACAAAATATATGATACTGTTGTTAACGTGTTTAACTTTTGGTTGTTAAATAAATGGCTGTGGTGTCTATCTATTTTACAATATGGGACTAGTGTGCAGGCCTTATCAGGTTTACCCTAGTCATGTCGCAGCTGAAATTGAGACTTATCAGACCAGGCAATATTTTTCCAATCTTCTATTGTCCAGTTTTGGTGATTCTGTGCAAATTGTAGCCTCCGTTTCCTGTTCTTAGATGACAGGAGTGGTCTTTGGCTGTAGCCCATCTGCTTTTAAGTTCTATGTGTTGTGCATTCATAGATGGTATTCTGCATACCTTGGTTGTAACAAGTGGTTATTTGAATTATTGTTACCTTTCTGTCATCCAGTCTGCCCATTCTCCTCTGACCTCTGACATCAACAAGGCATTTCTGTCCACACAATTGCTGCTCACTGGATATTTTCTCTTTTTCAGACCATTCTCTGTAAGCCCCAGAGATGGTTGTGCAAGAAAATCCCAGTAGATCAGCAGTTTATGAAATACTCATACCAGCCCATCTGGCACCACAACCATGCCACATTCAAAGTCACTTAAATCCCCTTTCTTCCCCATTATAATGCTCGGTTTGAACTTCAGCAAGTTGTCTTGACCACGTCTAGATGCCTAAATGCATTGAGTTGCCGCCATATGATTGGCTGATTAGCAATTTGTGTTATGAAGCAATTGAACAGGTGTACCTAATAAACTGGAATGTGAGTGTACATAGTAACCTGCTTGGCCACTCTCAGCACCGGCCGCCACTGCATACAGTGAACCGCTCCTCTCCTTGCACCAGTCACCCCTACATACACTGCTCCTCTCCTACACCAGCCGCTGCTGCATACAGTGAACCGCTCCTCTCCTTGCACCAGTCGCCCCTACATACACTGCTCCTCTCCCACACCAGCCACCGCTGCATACAGTGAACCGCTCCTCTCCTTGCACCAGTCGCCCCTACATACACTGCTCCTCTCCCACACCAGCCGCCGCTGCATACTGTGAACCGCTCCTCTCCTTGCACCAGTCGCCCCTACATACACTGCTCCTCTCCCACACCAGCCACCGCTGCATGCTGTGAACCGCTGCTCTCCTTGCACCAGCCACCCCTATATACACTGCTCCTCTCCCACACCAGCTGCCGCTGCATACAGTGAACCGCTCCTCTCCTTGCAGCAGCCGCCCCTATATACACTGCTCCTCTCCCACACCAGCCACCGCTGCATACAGTGAACCGCTCCTCTCCTTGCACCAGTCGCCCCTACATACACTGCTCCTCTCCCACACCAGCCGCCGCTGCATACAGTGAACCGCTCCTCTCCTTGCACCAGTCGCCCCTACATACACTGCTCCTCTCCCACACCAGCAGCCGCTGCATACAGTGAACCGCTCCTCTCCTTGCACCTGTCGCCACTACATACACTGCTCCTCTCCCACACCAGCCACCGCTGCATGCTGTGAACTGCTGCTCCCTTGCACCAGCCGTCCCTATATAATTCTCTCCCACACCAGCTGCTGCTGCATACAGTGAATCGCTCCTCTCCTTGCACCAGCCGCCCCTATATACACTGCTCCTCTCCCACAACAGCTGCCGCTGCATACAGTGAACCGCTCCTCTCCTTCCACCAGCTGCCCCTACATACACTGCTCCTCTCCCACACCAGCTGCCGCTGCTTGATGTGAACTGCTCCTCTCCCACACCAGCTGCCGCTGCTTGATGTGAACTGCTCCTCTCCCACACCAGCCACTGTTGCATGCTGTGAACTGCTCCTCTCCCACACCAGCCGCCGCTGCATGCTGTGAACCGCTGCTCTCCTTGCACCAGCCGCCCCTATATACACTGCTCCTCTCCCACACCAGCTGCCGCTGCATACAGTGAACCGCTCCTCTCCTTGCACCAGCTGCCGCTACATACACTGCTCCTCTCCCACACCAGCCGCCGCTGCATACAGTGAACCGCTCCTCTCCTTGCACCAGCTGCCGCTACATACACTGCTCCTCTCCCACACCAGCCACCGCTGCATGCTGTGAACTGCTCCTCTCCCTGCTAATACATACAGTGAACTGCTTTTCACCCCCTGCAGCAGATCAGCAGGATATTTGCCCGCCGTGCGTCCCACAATGCACTGAGCGCTGCACAGTGCATTCTAAGCCCTGATTGGGCAAAACTTTGATTTAGGTATTGATTTACAACAGTAAAATCAGTGTGTATATGCAGTAAAGCATGCTTGTTATGCTCACTGTGGAGCCTAAGGGGCTAATCCTGCACATTTTGTAAAAAGGCTGTTTGATCCTGTCTTCTCTGATCCTCACCTTCTTCCACTGTCCCCAATCCATCTCCTGACAAAACAGAGCTTTGGGAACTCTGCACATGCTCAGTTTGGTGTGTATTGCTAGAGAGTTTTTTCTTCTTGGGAGAGTGCATGTGATCAGCACAGGGCCAATCAGCACTTCTACAAGCTTTGACCAGGCACTGATAGAAGTCACAAGACTGCTATATACTGCTGATGAGAAAAAGGTATTTAGCAGTTTATATTTACTAAAATAATTGCATATCCATGTTGTGTGTACTGTGGGAGACCAGATATAGTAAATGCCAGCTCCTGGGTTTAGTAACACTTTAACTACTCGCCGACCAGCCTCCGTCAAATATTTGACAACGGCAGGTCGGCTATCCTGCGCAAATCGCCCTAGCTGTATGGCGGGAGCAAGTGCTGTGGGCGCGCACGCACCACCGGGGTGTGCAGGAGTGCTGACTGGCTAACGGGGGAGCCAATCAGCGGGTGGGGCAGACTCAATGTCTGCTGGCCACCCACAATCACTCCCGAGACAACCAGAATGGAGATCTGCTAGTGTAAACAAAGCTCTGACCCTTCAGGGATCACTGGAGTGCTGGGCTGTGGAGGAGTTGGGAGAGGCTGGCTCAGTCCCTCAGTTGTCTGCATCTGGGCGGATCCTGACATTATTGTTGGGATACACCCAGAGTCTGGACTGGCTCTGTGATGTCAGCAGAAAGTGGGCTTTAGCCAGCTGTTGGCTGATTCTGGGTCACAGGAGTGTAAAAATAAGTGCATTCCTGTCACCCAGAAGAGAAGCAGGGCTAAAAAAATTTTTGGCAAGACTTCTCTTTTAAAGCCAACTAAGTTGTAATAACATTGGAGTAGTGAGATGTTGGTGTACTGCATCAAGGTAGGACAGGAGTTCCTATAATCACTGAAATTCATATATCTTACATTAAAATGTATCTACCGCACTCATCGTTTCTGAGTGTGTCCATGAAGCTCCACCTTCTGGGACCAGGTGGCTAGCTTCATATATGGGGTCACAAGGATCCACTCCTCTTGCTATTTGGTTATGGTTCTCCAGCTGAGCACCCCACTTCAACGCACACTAGCAGATTTCTCCAATACCCGCAATGGCTCTATATTTTTCTGTTGGTGGCTTTCAAAGCCATACTAAAGAAATGAACTTCCTCCATGGTACCAAATATCTCTTATGTTAAAAGAGAACTGACATTTCAATGCGATTCGGCCCAGTGCACTGCGATAAAATGCAGCATGTCTGCATTTAACCACAGCACACTGCAGCGTAGTGCTAGGATGTGCTGCAGTGTGAATGGGACACATAGATGACAGTTGTTTCCTGTGTGTCCCTGTGGTGACAGATGTTTTACCAGTGGCGGCTGGTGCTCCATTTTTCTGGGGGGGAAAGCAAACAAACCAACCGCCACCCCCACCCCCCATTGCTCGCTCGTCTGCACACCAGCCCTGCACTTACCTCATCTACGTCGCGGAAAGCTTCGTCTCCTTCCTGTGTCTCCTCCTCTTCGGCGGCTTCACCCTGCGTCTCCTCCTCGGTGGCTTCACCCTGCATCTCCTCCTCGGCGGCTTCACCCCGCGTCTCCTCCTCCTATGTGGCTTCACCCTGTGTCTCCTCCTCGGCGGCTTCACCCTGCGTCTCCTCCTCGGCGACTTCACCCCGCGTCTCCTCCTCCTATGTGGCTTCACCCTGTGTCTCCTCCTCGGCGGCTTTACCCTTCGTCTCCTCCTCGGCGACTTCACCCCGCGTCTCCTCCTCCTATGTGCTTCACCCTGTGCCTCCTCCTCGGCGGCTTCACCCTGTGTCTCCTCCTCCTATGTGGCTTCACCCTGCATCTCCTCCTCGGCGGCTACACTCCGCGTCTCCTCCTCCTATGTGGCTTCACCCTGCGTCTCCTCCTCGGCGGCTTCACCCTGCGTCTCCTCCTCGGCGGCTTCACCCCACGTCTCCTCGGCGGCTTCACCCTGCGTCTCCTCGGCGGCTTCACCCTGTGTCTCCTCCTCCTCTGCGGCTTCCTCCTCGGCGGCCAATATGGGCGCTTCTTCTCTCGGCCAATCGAGAATCAGGAAAACAATAGCGAATATTAATTAGCTGTTGCCACACAACTGGGTGAGCTCAGGGCGCAGTGCTCTGCACCCCAAGCCCATCCTTTTTTGTAGCCAAGGAGAGCCTCGGGCTTAAAAAAAAACATGGAAATCCATTAGTCCAGCACACTACATGTAGATTAGGGCGGGGCGCATGGATTAGGGGGCGGCGCCCCTGCGCCCCTTATGAATGGGCCGCCACTGCGTTTTACCATGTGGCAAAATGTCTGTCACTGTATATATTGTGAATTGGCCCTAAGCTCCCATTCAAGCTGTGCATTTAGTCCCGGTGCATAGGGCTCTGGCATTTAGCTGCAGGCAGAAGGCACAGATGTTCTGTCCAGCTCCTTTGCTGGCAGCCTGTCAAACTCTATGATCCTGTCAAGCTCTGGCAACTGCTGTAACTGAATGGGACTGGATAGTGAACCTAGCAATGAAGGTTTAGAGCAGTATGCGCCCAGTGATACAGTTGTGCTCATAAGTTTACATACCCTGGCAGAATTTATGATTTCTTGGCCATTTTTCAGAGAATACGAATAACACAAAAACTTTTCTTTCACTCATGGTTAGTGTTTGGCTGATGCCATTTATTATCAATCAACTGTGTTTTAAAGCATAATGACAACAGAAACTACCCAAATGACCCTAATCAAAAGTTTACACACCCCAGTTCTTAATACCGTGTATTGCCCCCTTTAGCATCAATGACAGCTTGAAGTCTTTTGTGGTATTTGTGGATGAGGCTCTTTATCTTCTCAGATGGTAAAGCTGCCCATTCCTCTTGGCTAAAAGCCTCCAGTTCCTGGAAATTCTTGGGCTGTCTTCAGGGCCATCTTTAACATTGATTGGATCCTCGGCAAACATTGTATTTGGCCCCCCCTAGGTGAGGTAGGTGCGGGTTGAGGTAGGTGCAGAGTGCAGGGGTGAGGCAGGTGCGGGGTGAGGTAGGTGCAGGGTGAGGTGGGTGCAGGGTGAGGTGGGTGCAGGGTGAGGTGGGTGCAGAGTGAGGTGGGTGCAGAGTGAGGTGGGTGCAGAGTGCACGGCTCTCCTCCCCCCCCCCCCAGATTCTTTGACATGACCTTAGACCTCCCCCCCAAACATCCTTCTCTCGGAACATGAATCCCTCTCACTTCGAGAGATGACCTTAGACCCCCCCCCCCCTCCTCTCGGCACGTGAGACGTGGGTGGAGTGAGACGTGGGTGGAGTGAGACGTGGGTGGAGTGGGACGTGGGTGGAGTGGGACGTGGGTGGAGTGGGACGTGGATGGAGTGGGGCGTGGACGGAGTGGGGACGTGAGACGTGGATGGAGTTGGGCGTGGATGGAGTGGATCCCCCCCGGTTTATGTTACAAACGGCTCCTAGGTTAGTTACAATTTCTACCGGGACTTCTGTCGGGTTCTTAAAGGTC
>BLSH010211857.1:555644-568291 GCA_018402905.1 Glandirana rugosa | reverse complement strand
ACTCTGACAGTACAACCCTTTTCTCGCTCGTATCTCCAGTTGTCTAGGGGTATGTTGAAAGAAGTTGAACACCAATCACTTTTCTGATGCTTAAACAGGATAACTTTTATTCTTCACACAAGAACAAGGAGAGAGGGGTAGGGAGCTCAGGACACCCTTTCAGCGACAATCAAAAATATGAATAGGCAGGCAGACTCTCAGGCAAAAATACAGTGAGACAGCATAACAGGCCGCAGCCTCTTCTGAACACTCTGACACGTGGCTGTCTCACTTAGCAACCCCAAAAACGAACGTTACACTTGCGGATCTGTAGAACTCCCTCTTAGTTCTCTAAACTTCAGTGGATCCCAATTTAGCAACAACAGAATGTACTCACAAACATGTAGAACTCTCTCACAGTTCTTTGGGCTTGTAGAACTCTCTCACAGTTCTCTTGGGCTTAAGTGGATCCTGACATAGAAAACGAACAGAGTACACTCACGGGTCCATGGAACTCTCTCAGTCCCCTTACTGAAGCAGATCCTGGGCAGGCGCACCACAACACTTTACATCTTCCGGACAGGCATGGGACTCCTGGCATCCGAGACTCCTGAATAGGCCTAAGGACTCAGGCCTGGCTGCCATGAGGCTTCTGTACCGCAGGCCCGCCCCTCCCAGCGAACTGGGAGAGCGACTGGGGCCTACCCCAGAGGAGCTGGGCTGGACTCTCACCGACGACTGCCCCGATCACATGACTTCCTCTCCATATATGGTCTCTTCCCACCTACCCACAATGCACTTGCACCGAGTGGATTGGCTAGGAAAAGAATGAGATCACTCCAGAATGTTCTGGAATATTATGACTCATCTCACTCATATCTTAGGCAGCAGTGCCACCTACTGACGTAGTGGAGAAGTGCACTAAAAGGAGGAAATCCAGAGATCAGGAAACTACAAATTACAGCAAGACCAGTAGTGTCTTGCAAATATATTTTGCCTAACAGCCTAACAAATTTAGCAACCCGCTACACTTGTGGTGATTGGGAAGAATTACCTTCTTACAGATAGCTAAAAAGATCAAAGGTGTCAGTGGGGACTTATCTGAGAAGCAGAAATTGCTCATTGCTCAAGGAATCCCTAGCAACCTCTGGAGGAACCTTAGGGTTCCATGGAACCCTGGTTGAGAATCACTGGTGTAAAGTATATAATACAGTGCAGAGTATATAGTGCAGTCAGTGTAGTGTATATAATACAGTGCAGAGTATATAGTGCAGTCAGTGTAGTGTATATAATACAGTGCAGAGTATATAGTGCAGTCAGTGTAGTGTGTATAATGCAGTGCAAAGTATATAGTGCAGTGTAGTGCAGAGTATATAACACAGTGTATTTAAGTGTTTAAGGGGAACCCTTGACAGTATTAAGAAAAAAAAATTACATAGGGCCCTCCCAAAATCCATACCAGGCCCTTTGGGTCTGGTATAGTTTTTAAGGGGATCTCCATGCCAAAATTTAAAAGAAAAAATGGAGTGGGGACAATGTTGACAAAGGCCTCTTCCCACACCCTGGGCTGTGGTTGTCGGGGTCTGAGGGCAGGGGGCTTATCGGAATCTGAAAGCCCCCTTTGACAAGGGGGCCCCAAGATCCCAACCCCCCACCCTATGTGAATGGCTATCCATTCACCAAAAAAGGGTCAAAAAGTAAAAACCGCAAGAGACAGTTTTTAACAAATCCTTTATTAAAAAAGAAAAAAAAGTGTCCCGCGGTGTAAATCTACTGTCAATCACGCTGCCTGACGGACCTGAAAAAATAGCAAAAATTAAAAACGCTCCACCTCCATTGGAGGCTACCAGCTGTATGCTCTCTCTTCATTTTGACAGCTCTTATATAGGCAAGGGTGGGGCCACCCAGTGACAAAAATGTGTGGCCCCGCCCCTCCTGACATCATATGATGTCACATGACATCAGGAGGGGATGGGGCCACCCGGTTACATCACCGGGTAGCCCCGCCCTTGCCTATATAAGAGCTGTCAAAACGAAGAGAGCGCATACGGTGGGTAGCCTCACATGGGGTTGGAGCATTTTTAATTTTTGCTATTTTTCAGGTCTGTTGGTGGATTTACATTGCGGGGCACTTTTTTTCTTTTTTAATAAAGGATTTGTCAAAAACTGTCTCTTGTGAGGGGTATGACTTACCCGATACCCATTCACATGGGGGGGTCAGGATCTGGAGGCACCCTTGTTAAAGTTCCAGATTCCAATAAGCCCCTGCCTGCAGACCTCAACAACCACAGCCCAGGGTTGTCGGGAAGAGGCCCATGTCCCCATCAACATGGGGACAAGGTGCTTTGGGGGCACTTCCAAGCACCCTCCCCTTGTTGAGGGCATGTGTCCTTGTATGGTTCAGGGGGGGTACTCGCTCGGATAAGGGTCTGTATTGATTATGGGGGGACCCCACGCCATTTTTTTCATTTTTTTAATCTGTATTGCTGGGAGCCGGCAATACATTACAGCCGCGAGCAAGTTTAAATTACATTATTGCTGTGGCATGTTCTATACATCACGCAGATGCGCCACTTTACAGGCAGACTAAGGGGACCCCCCAGGCACGATATTTAACCACTTGCTTACTGGGCACTTAAACCCCCCTCCTGCCCAGACCAATTTTCAGTTGTCATTGCTGTCACTCCTTTTTTTCCCACAAATAGAGCTTTATTTCGGTGGTATTTGATCACCTCTGCTTTTTTTATTTTTTGCGCTTTAAACAAAAAAAGAGCGACAATTTTGAAAAAAGAACAATTTTTTTTACTTTTTGCTATCATAAATAACCAAAAATAAAAAACGAATTTATTCATCACAATAAGCGTATATTGATTGGGTTGCGCAATAGTTATAGTGTCTACAAACTATGTAAATTGGTTTATGGCATTTTTATTATAATTTTTTTTTCTGGTAATGGCGGTGATCTGCGATTTTTATCGGGACTGTGATATTGCGGCGGACACGTCAAACAGTTTTGACACTTTTTTGGGACCACTGATATTTATACAGTGATCAGATCTAAAAATAGACACTTATTACTGTATGAATGTCATTGGCAGGGAAGGGATTAACACTAAGGGCGATCAAGGGGTTAAATGTGTACCCTCATTGTGTTCTAACTGTATGGAGGCGGGGCTGACAGGGTCATACCAGATCTAACTGATCCCGATCACAGAGATCAGTAGATCTGTCATGCCCCCCCTCACACAGTGGGGAACTGCCATGTTTACATCGGCATTTCCCCATTCTGGCTCTCTGAGAAGGGATCGCGGGTCTCCGGCAGACATCGAGTCCGCCCGACCCGCGGGCATGCTCATGCAGCATGGGGCAGATGTGAGCGCGTGCCGCCGGCGGCTGCAAGGGCACGCCTGGAGCGCGCAAAGGGGCGGACATCAATTGACGGCTCCCCGGCAATTCAGATCCGCGCTGTAGCCGTCAATCGGCTATAGCGCGGATCTGAAGTGGTTAAAGGAATATTTTATTTTTATTGTTTCATTTTAAGCATCATTAAAATCACTGCTCTTTTAAAAAGATAATTTTAAAACTTTTTTTTACATTGATACATGTCCCCTAGGGCAGTACCCGGGTCCCCATATGCTTTTTATGGCTATAACATACCTTTAAAATTAGGACTTTTGATTATTTTATGTTCGTGTCCCATAGACTTTACTGGGGTTTGCATGTTCGCTAGAACTTTTTGCCTGTTCGAGATGTTCTGGTGTGAACCAAGCCGGGGGGGGGGGGGGGCGGTGTTCAGCCCATCCCTAATGCAGGCTATTGAACGAGCTGGAAGGTCTCTCTCCTCTTTAGTCTGGAGGATGAGGAGCCCCTGTTTGCCAAAATATGTAAAATTTAAATTTTTCTAACCACAGAATGGTTTTCCACTTTGCAACAGACCAAAAGCTTTGGCCCAGAGAAGATGGCAGTGTTTCTAAACCATGTTCAGATATGGCTTCTTCATGCATGATGCATGATAGAGCTTTAACTTGCATTTTGCATGGTACAGTGAACTGTGTTCACAGTTCTGGAAGTATTCTTGAGTCCATGCAATGATGTCCATCACAGAGGCCCCTTTCACACCAGCGGACCAATCGGGTCCACCTGTCCATGTTTCAGGTGGACCCATCATCATTCTCTATGAGCAGCGGATGTCAGCAGACATTTGTCTGCTGACACCTGCCAGCATCTCATCCAATCCAGGCTAAAAACAGACGTCATCGGCACATGCGCACTGAAGAATCGGCCCCAGGGTACCGTTTCTTCAGTTAAGCTGCAACAGCGTGGATCTAAAGTAAATATTTCATAATGAGCTAGTATGCGATGCATATTCGCTCATTGTGCCTTTGTGTTGCAGGTGTTTTTGTTTTTTTTTCAGCCTTGACAACCACTTTAACATAACACTAAACAAATGAATGGTTTGCACCAAGAAATAAGCATCAATTCAGAGAAACTGAAATACTGGAACAAAAGTTCAAGCTCTGGCGCAAGTGGATTTTTAATTCAAGTACACATTGTGAAATATGTGAATGCAGAACATACTGCTTATCTTCCAAGCACACAAGCAGGGGAGGATTGGGAACTTTTGACCTGAGAGACCATTAACTGACCCTTTCGTGATAGGAGGGACAGTTTCCTGCAGCCTGAAGGAAGAGTCCCACACAAAGTCATTAGTGGACATATTGTTAGAAGGATGTCAACTTAAAGTATAACTAAAGGCAAAACTTTTTTTTTTCGTTTTGGATAGAGTGGGGAGGGATTAGAACAGCTGTCAGTTTTTATTACTGTCTGTGCCACCGTTAGGAAGACTCACATTTTAGGTTGCCCCCAAAAACGTAATAGAGGAAAAACCTTCCAATGAGGACACTAGTCCTGGTGACCTGGGGGTCCCCAAGGAATTCCCTTAATTTGCAGGGATTTCCTCTCACTTCCTGTTTGGCTACGGGACAGGAAGTGAATGGAAATCTCTGCAATAGACCGCAGATGGTGAAAAAAAAACGTGACAGGGGTTATAACCCGCCCTTGCTCTATCTAAAATGAAAAAAAAATGCCTATATAGTTCTACTTTAAAGGCTTACCACAGAGATGTAAAATCTTGTCAGTTTATTTGAATTTTCAAAATGATTTTCAGATTCCATCACTTCCTGTAGATCATCTCTCAGCATTCACTTCCTGTAGGTCATCTGCCAGAAGCCTTCACTTGTTGCGTCACAGAATAGGGCATAATAGAATGTGTTCACCACACCTCCCTCATTACAATACTACCTTCCACCCACCCCCTATACAATCTGATTGTACGTTCTCTCATCAGCTATGTAGGACAAGGGCCTGTCTGATTTGATACAAATTGAATAGATGAGTCCTCCTATTCCATAGTTCTGGTAAATCTAAAGGATGTTGTACAGAGATTGTACAGGGTGGGCCATTTATATTGATACACCTTAATAAAATGGGAATGGTTGGTGATATTAACTTCCTGTTTGTGGCACATTAGTATATGTGAGGGGGGAAACTTTTCAAGATAGGTGGTGATCATGGCGGCCATTTTGAAGTTGGCCATTTTGAATCCAACTTTTGTTTTTTCAATAGGAAGAGGGTCATGTGACACATCAAACGTATTGAGAATTTCACAAGAAAAACAATGGTGTGCTTGGTTTTAACGTAATTTTATTTTTTCATGAGTTATTTACAAGTTTCTGACCACTTATAAAATGTGTTCAATGTGCTGCCCATTGTGTTGGATTGTCAATGCAACCCTCTTCTCCCATTCTTCACACACTGATAGCAACACCGCAGGAGAAATGCTAGCACAGGCTTCCAGTATCCATAGTATCAGGTGCTGCACATCTCGTATCTTCACAGCATAGACAGCCATTCCTGACTTCTGTGTGTTTTGCACAATACAACTTGTTGTACCAACTGCTCTGTACACACGGTACAGCGGTCGTATGAGAGCTTGTTGGTACGACCAAGTTTTCTAGTCTGCTCATACAACTCCCTTGTACGAACGTCGTATGTTCGACTGTTCAAATCGCGAATACGAACGATCGATATCGCATACAACGGCCGTGAGTACGACCTGTTGAATGCGATCGTTGTCCCGTGTGTACGGGGCATTAGTCTGCTTGTCTTCAGCAAACTGTTTACGGGCTTAATTATGCATCAGCTTTAGAAGAGGCCTCCTTCTGGGACGACAGCCATGCAGACCAATTTGATGCAGTGTGCGGCAGCCATGCAGACCAATTTGATGCAGTGTGTGGCGTATGGGCTGAGCACTGACAAGCTCAGCCCTCATACATCTATTTCCCAAAGACAACCTCTGGATATGACAGCACATGCACTCAACTTCTTTGATCGATCATGGCGAGGCCTGTTCTGAGTGGAACCTGTCCTGTTAAACCGCTGTATGGTCTTGGCCACTGTGCTGAAGCTCAGTTTCAGGGTCTTGGCAATCTTCTTATAGCCTAGGCCCTCTTTATGTAGAGCAACAATTCTTTTTTTTTCAGATCCTCAGAGAGTTCTTTACATTGAGATGCCATGTTGAACTTGCAGTGACCAGTATGAGAGAGTGAGAGTGATTTAACCAAATTTAACCACTTGCTTACTGAGTATTTAAACCCCCCTCCCTTTCAGCGCTGTCACTCTTTGAATGATAATTGTTTGGTCGTGCGACGTTGTACCCAAACAAAATTGGCGTCCTTTTTTTCCCACAAATAGAGCTTTCTTTTGGTTGTATTTGATCACCTCTGCGGTTTTTATTTTTTGCGCTATAAACAAAGAGCGATGATTTTGAAAAAAGAACATTTTTTTTTACTTTTTGCTATAATGCATATCCAAAAATAAAAAAACAAATTTATTCATCAGTTTAGGCTGAAATATATTCTTCTACATATTTTTGGTAAAAATATCGCAATCGGCGTATATTGATTGGGTTGCGCAAAAGTTATAGCGTCTACAAACCATGGACATTGGTTTATGGCGTTTTTATTATTTAGTTATTTTTTTACTGATAATGGCGGCGATCTGCGATTTTTATCGGGACTGCGATATTGCGGCGGACATGTCTGGCGTTTTTGACACTTTTTTGGGACCAATGACATTTATACAGCGATCAGATCTAAAAATAGACACTGATTACTGTATAAATGTCATTGGCAGGGTAGGGATTAACACTAAGGGGGCAATGAAGGGGTTAAATGTGTTCCCTGTGTGTTCTAACTGTGGAGGGACGGGGCTAATATGGGCATAACAGATCTAACTGATCCCAGTGACAGGGATCAGTAGATCTGTCATGCCCCCCCCCCTCACGGAGCGGGGAACCGCCGTGTTTACATCGGTGTTCTGGGTCTCTGTGACCAGATCGCGGGTCTCCGGCAGACAATGAGTCCGCCTGACCTGCGGGCGCGCTCATGCGGCGTGCGGCGGTGAGAGTGCGCCTGGCACGAGCCAAAGGGGAGGACGTCTATTGACGGCCTCCCGGCAATTTAGATCTGCGCTGTAGCCGTCAATTGGCTACAGCACAGACACAAAGTGGTTAACACACCTGCTCCCCATTCACACCTGAGACCGTGTAACACTAACGAGTCACATGACACCGGGTAGGGAAAATGGCTAATTGGGCCCAATTTGGACATTTTTACTTAGGGGTGTACTCACTTTTGTTGCCAGTATTTTAGACATTAATGGCTGAGTGTTGAGTTATTTTGAGGGGCCAGCACATTTACACTATATATTATATGCTGACCTGTTACATCTTTAATACAGAGGCACAGCAAAGCAAAGCATCTTGGGACATGTAGTCCAAACTGATGGATTTGCCCTCCTGCTGAATCTTCAGGAACTACAACTACCAGATGGCTGATAGGGAAGAACAGACTGCTAAGAGAGTCTATAAGAGGGGTGGATCAAGGCCTGGCATGCTCTCTTGGGACCCTGGCATGGATCTGTGTGCAAGGATTCTGTTATTGTTCGTGTTGCAGCCGAGTGCGGCTATATCCCCTGAGCCACATTCCTGAGGGAGGGCTTTCATCATCATCATCATCATCATCATCATCATCATCATCATCATCTCATATCCAACCTAAGAGACACAGTATACCAGTGCGGCTGGTGAAATTTTAGGATGGGGGGTGCCAGACCCCGTCCTTCCTTTTTGACCCCTCCCACTTCTCATAAGCCACACCCCATATAGTTTCCACCCCTTGTGCCAGGAGTATACAGCCCAGCATCACCAGATAGGGTATACAGCATCACAGATAGGTATACAGAGTCCCCATATAGCAGTATACAGAGTCACCATATAGCAGTATACAAAGCCCCAGATAGGGCATACAGGGCATCAGATAGGGCATGCAGAGCACCAGATAGGGCATACAGAGCACCATATAGGGCATACAGAGCACCAGGTAGGGCATACAGAGCACCAGATAGGGCATAAAGGGCACCAGATAGGGCATACAGGGCATCAGATAGGGCATACAGAGCACCAGATAGGGCATACAGACCACCAGATAGGGCATACAGAGCACCAGATAGGGCATACAGAGCACCAGATACTGCATACAGGGCATCAGATAGGGCATACAGGGCACCAGATAGGGCATACAGGGCATCAGATAGGACATACAGAGCATCAGATAGGGCATACAGGGCATCAGATAGGGGCTTGTGGTGCCCCCCCCCCCGAAGTCAGGACAAGTCCTGCACTTACCCCATCTAATAGCAGGCAGACCAGGTGTATGCAGAGATCGGCTTGCAGAGAGCATGCTGAGCAGCTCGGGAATGAAATCCCATGGAGTGCTGCACCTGTGTGAGTAATCACACAGCCAGCACGTCTGCCACAGTCCCATCCCCGCCCACAGCAGCCAATGACAGAGAGTCATTGGCTTTGATGACTCAGGGGGCAGCCAATTAGACTATGTGTGGTCGCCTGTTCAGTGCACACACATAGACTTTAATGGCTGACCAATCGGCTCACTACTTGCTGTCAGCTGACAGCAAGGAGCCTAGGAAAAAAAAAAGAACAGTCAATGTACCGGCGCCTCCTGCAGGGGGGCCGGGCTGACTTTTTTTTTTTTTACTTGTCAGCGGCAGGGAGGCAGTATCCAAGCACCCCTTATGCACCAGCCGCCGCTGCTGTATACAGACACCATTGATACAGACACCATTGCCTCTTGTACCATCTATCATCCATAGTGCCAAGGGTCTTAGACTAACATTATAGACACTGTATACAGACATCTCTATCTTCTATCACCCCGCTTCTACTTGTAGTTCTACAGAGAGCAACATCTTTAAACCAGTGACCGCTGTGATTCCATTTTTAGTTTGTTCGACACAGGAAGATTTGCTTCTTTGATTATTTACAGCCAATTGATTCAGGTTGATTTTCTCTGCTATTCATAAATTCTTTGCATGCAATTGCTTACAAAGGGCTAGCTGAAGATCAACCGGATTGCCTCACAGTAATACAGGACTACTTCCCACCGTTTCAGTTACATATTATGTACCGGCCTGGATCCAAGAATTTTAAGCCGGATGCGCTGTCGAGGATGTTTCATGTAACCGGAGAAGCACCCCCTCCTAACTACCTCCGCTACCCTCTGGACTTGTTGTTATCTGCCTGCATCTGACCCCGGTCTGCCTATGACTATCCGCTTGTCTGATCCCTTTGTACTTCCATTGCCAGCATGTTGCCAACTCTGCCAGTACCCGGCCATCCGTTTGTCTGATCCCGCTGTACTGCACCGCCCGCCAGTTGCCGACCCGGACTGAACCACTACTCTCCCTCTTGCACGAGCTCCAGTGGACTTCTGCCTACCATCTGAAGATTGTCCAGCCCTCGTGCCCCCCGTGCTCCTGAGCTCCCTGTTCACACTCTCAGGGGTTCTCGAACCAGGGCCGCAAGAGAAGTTGCCCCCGCATAAGCCAGACTCTACCACCAGATACATGACAGTACACCAAGCACACTGATCACCCCACCTAATAAAGAGGACCTGTCACCACCCCATCAAAGTACCTGTCACAGCCCATCAGAGTACCTGTCACCTGTCCATCAAAGTACTCGAGTACCTGTCACCTGTCCATCAAAGTACCCGAGTACCTGTCACCTGTCCATCAAAGTACCCGAGTACCTGTCACTTGTCCATCAAAGTACCCAAGTACCTTTCACCTGTCCATCAAAGTACCCGAGTACCTGTCACCTGTCCATCAAAGTACTCGAGTATTTGTCATCTGCCCATCAAAGTTCCCGAGTACCTGTCACCTCGGGTACTCGGGTAATTCTGCTCCTAGAATGCATGACGGTGCTCCCTGCATGTTGGACCTCTCTATGTGGCCAGGCTGTGAAAAAGTCTCGCACATGTGGTATCGCCATATTCGGGGCAAATAGCAGAATGTATTTTGGGGTGTAATTGGAAGTATGCATATGCTGTGTGTGAGAAATAACTTGTTATGAAACTTTTGTGCAAAAAAAAAAAAATAATAATTTCTTAATTTTCCAGAGAATTGTGGGAAAAAAGTACAACTTCAAAAAACTCGCCATGCCTCTTACTAAATACCTTGGCATGTCTACTTTTCAGAAGGGGGTAATTTGGGAGATATTTGTACATTCCTGACATTTCAGGGCCTCAAGAAATGAGATAGGCCATCAGTGCATCAGGTGTGCTCAATTTTCAATGATTGGCACCATAGCTTGTTGTCTCTATAACTTTCACACAGACTAAAATAATATACACTTATTTGGGTTATTTTTACCAAAGATAGGTAGCAGTATAGGTTTTGGCCCAAATTTATGAACAAAAATTACTTATTTGCAAAATTTTATCACAGAAACTAAAATAAAGTGTTTTTTTTTCAAAATTTTCACATTTTTTTCATTTATGTCGCAAAAAATAAAAAACCCAGAGGTTCTTAAATACCACCAAAAGAAAGCCCTATTTGTGTGAAAAAAATGATAAAAATTTTGTTTGGGTACAGTGTAGCATGAGAGAGTAATTGTCATTCAAAGTGTGAGAGCGCTGAAAGCTGAAAATTGGTCTGGGCAGGAAGGGGGTATAAACGTCCTGTATTGAAGTGGTTAACCCCTTGCTGACCGCCAACTGCAGGTTGGTGGCGACATGGTTCGATATCGCAAACCGCCGTCATATGATGGCGGCTGCGAACACGAGCCGTGAGCGCGCGCACTACAGCGCCATTCGTCACAGGACCGATCCCTCTACAGGGCCAGGCCAATGATTTTTGGCCTGGCCCTTCCGATCGGTCCTGCCAATGATAGGGCTCCTCTGCCTCTGTAATGTAAACAGAGGCAGAGGAAGTAAGCTCCACTTCCTCCCTGAAGCCCTTTTCGGTTTCAGCGAGGTAAAGGAGCATCTAGAAACATGAGTTGCACAACAGCACACTGACACCAGGACAGTTAGGCACATTTAACTATTTGATCGCCCCCTGATCGCCCCCAGTTAACCCTTTCACTCCCTGTCACCCCCTTTCACAGTGTCATATAGTGCAGTGATCTGATTTTTACTGGTCGCTGTATTTGTGACCCTTGTGACACTAAATCAGTGTTAGGGTAGGTAGTTTTAGGCCTAGTTAGGTGTAAATACCCCCTTTGCTCCCCCCCCCCCAATAAAGTTTTTAACCCCTTGATTGCCCCCTGTCACCTTTGATCACCGTATAAGTGTCACGGGTGACGCTAGCTAGATAGTTTTTTTTTCAATCAGATTACACGCCGTATATTATTTTATATACCTTTTATAGGTTTTAACCCCCTAACGCCTGGCGGTGACCCCAGTTAGGTTTTAGTGTGCGTTAGGGTCAGTGTAAATGCCAGGCAGGACCAGTTAGTGAGGTACTCTGACACGCACATTAGATAGGTGTTAGATATTGTAGTATCTGATCAGATCAATATCTGCTATCTGATCAGATATATATTAGCGTCCCCACTAGTCTAGTGTTCTAAATAACGCAGTGTTAGCGGGATCAGCCCAGATAACTGTAGCACCTGCGTTTAGCCTCTCTGCCCAGCCCAGCCCACCCAAGTGCAAGATCAATAGATCACTGTCACTTACCAAACACTTTACACATATCTGCAGCCTTCGCAGAGATCACGCCCGATCCCTGCGAATTCTGACAGTGAATTTGGTAGCATTTGAAGCAGGCTCGGACAACCGGGTGCACTTTTTTGCCCGTGAGTTACACTAGTGTATGATAAGTAAGGGGTCAAAAAGGGACTTTAAATGAAGCCATCAGCTTCCATCCCGGGTTCATTCATATAGAAAAAAGGGGCTTTTGACGTAATGGGACTTTAAATGAGACACACGGGTTATATTACATAACATACCTCGGATAAAAGTAATAAACACTTAATACATAGACAAAGGTCAGATATACAGTAAAAATCACCTCCGTTACACGGGGTTTATATATAATCTCCGTTAACATCGGGTTATATACATTATTTTCTACATACCTTACAGATGATATGATGGAACTACTTTTAACGGAGTTATTTTTGCGTACAAAAAATATTGGGCACACAGAGTAAATTTCAGGGTAATGCAGTTTTCGGGGAAAAAAGATATACTTACTTGGGCCCTACCTTCGACTACCGAAGTAAATTTCAGGGAAAAACTGGG
>BLSH010211857.1:492590-512317 GCA_018402905.1 Glandirana rugosa | reverse complement strand
AAGTGACACAGACTAAAAAGAAGTGTGAAGAACAGATGTGCAATGATTGACGGTTTCATTTAAAGTGACACACAGACTTTAAAAAATTGTGCAGAACAGATGTGCAATGATTGACGGTTTCATTTAAAGTGACACACAGACTTTAAATAATTGTGCAGAAGAGATGTGCACTGATTCCCGGTTTCATTTAAAGTGACACACACATTTTGCAGAACAGTGATATGGGTTCTCCCGGCTTATTTATACTTTTTTGACACAGTTTGAAGATGATTTTAGAACAGTTCTATGGCCTCTAATGTTAATTAATACTTTTCAGACCCATTTTGAAGATGATCTCCATTTTTGCATTTTTTATGTTTTTATTTTTTTTTAAATATTTAAAGTTATTTCCCTGTCCCCATTTCTTTGTAGGGCATTTTTCCCACCCTTACCCACATGTCCTTCCTTTTGCAGACCTCTAGGACCTTCCAGGACTATTTTCCAGCCTTTTTTGTGCCTAAAAGTCAGTGTCCCCATTGATTTCAATGGGGTCCGGGACAAAGTTCGGGTTCTGTCCGGACCCGAACCCGGACTTTGTCCCGAAGTTCGGCCGAACCAGCAGAACCCGGACTTCTAGAAGTTCGCTCATCTCTATTAGGGATTCTTTGGTTGAGCAAAGCTACTAGGGGATCCTGCTTTAGGGGAACTCCCGTGATTCTGCGTATTAAGTGGTGGATTCAGTTCCAAAAATATCTGATCTTTGGGCACTGCCAGAATGTGTGTAAAAGTGTGCCAATGTGGCCACAGCCTCTGAAGCACAGAGGGGAGGTATTTGGGTAAGTCTTGGCTAGGAGGGAGGGGACTAGATACCAGCGAGTGAGAACCTTGAGGTTAGCCTCCTTCAAGACTATATTGTGAATTCCTTTGGATGCGCGTATCACGTTGCTATGCCAGGTAACCATGTCCCATTCGAAGTCTAAGTCTTGCTCCCAGTCAAGCATATATTTGGCCTTCTCCAACGGGTCAGCTAGGGCCGAGTAGATCAATGAAATTCCCCCCCTTACATCCATGACCGAAACACACCACTGTTCATATAAGGTGACTGTAAGTGGGTTGGGTTTATTAAACCATAGGGAGTGAAGGAAGTGGGATATTTGCAAAAAGCGAAATCTTTCAGAAGGAGGCATCTCAATTTTACTTAAGCAGTGTTTAAGAGTTATGGGGCCATTGAGGTTAAAAAAGTGACCAATGCGAAAGAGCCCCTTGCTTAGCCACCACTGGAAGGTGAGTATGTTTTCCCCCGGAGGGAATTTGGTAGGAGGGCGCAGTTTATGAGGGCACCAACACAAATAGTCTAGGGTAAACTGTGGGACTGCCTGTCTTTCAATCTCCACCCAATCTGGTTTAATGCCATTTGAGTAAATAATGGAGAATTGGGATAGTTGGGCAGCTTGATAGTACCACCAAAGATTTTGAAGGCCCAGGCCGCCACTGCATCTAGGTCTGTAGAGTATCTATTTCGAGAAGCCGTGTCCCGTCTTACCCCAGATTAATTTGATGATGGAGGCCTCTAACGAAGAAAGGTGAGCTTTAATCACAGGCATAGGGAGGGAACGGAAAAGATAAAGAATTTGTGGTAGGAGAGTAATTTTGACAGCGTTTACCCTCCCTATCCAAGTGAGGACATACAGGGACCACTGTTTAAGATCAGAACTTTTGCAGTAGGTGGAGGATATTAGGTGTGGAGATAAGGGGAGAAGATACGAAAAGGAGGATGTCATCCGCGAAAAGGGCACATTTATGTACGGATTGACCACAGCGGATGCCATGAATGTCAGGGTGGTTCCTAATCGCTATGGCAAGAGTTTCTATCGCCACAGCGAAGAGGAGCGGGGACAGGGGACAACCCTGTCTCGTGCCCTTCTCTATGGCAAAGGGGGCAGAGTGGAATATCTGAAGTCTGACCCGTGCCTTGGGGATGAATACAAGTTTGCTAGAATGTTTAGATATTTCGGGCCGCACCCCCATCTTTCCAGTATGGAAAAGATATATGGCCAAGTTACCGTATCAAAGGCTTTTTGTAAGTCAATCGAGAGGAGAAAACCTTCCTGAGGGGTTCCTCCATCCCAACTGGAGCGCATAATGGAGATGAGATAAATCGCCCTCCTTATCTGATCCGGCCCCTGTCTCCCGGGCATGAACCTGACCTGGTCCTCATGAATATAAGCCCCTATGAAAGAGGCCAGTCTGTTCAAGAGAATTTTGGTCAAAAATTTTAGGTCGTTATTGATCAATGAGATGGGCCTGTAATTGGCTACCTCACTGGGGTCCTTGCCCAGTTTTGGGATGACTGAGGTATAGGCTAGATTGGATGTTGAGTCCAAGGGGTTCCTGCTCATTAGTGAATTAAAGAATCAGACCAGATAAGGGGTTAGGGCATTAATGAAAGTTTTATAGTAGCTTATCAAAAAGCTGTCAGGGCCTGGTGCAGAACCATTGCGTGATTCTTTGATAACTGTCTTTATTTCAGTTTCAGAAACAGGGGCTTCCAGAGTGGAACTGTGGGAAGCTTTCAGCTTGGGTAGGGGAATATCTTCTAGAAAGGAATCTAAAGTATGAAGAGCTCCAGACCTAGAGGATCTTTGGAATAGAGCTTGGAATAGAATGTTTGAAAGGTCTGTAGAATTTTGGTTGGGTTTTGAGAGAGTTCGCCTGAGAGGGTTTTGATTTTAGGGAGGGATCTCACCTTATATTTCAGTGTAAGTTTAGAGGCCAGTTGAGGCCCTATTTTGTCTCCTGCAAGGTAGAAATGACCAGCCTTCCATTTGAGCTGCTTATGGGCAGAGGATGTGAGGGCAAGATTTAAGGCGAGTTTGATGGAGTCTGGTTTGGATAAGGATTTGGCCATGGGGTTCCGTTTATGAGACTTGCTCGCAATTTTAAATTTGTTTTCTAACTTTGTGATCTGTATCTTATGCTCTTTTTTAATTTGATTAACCATTTGAATAATTTTCCCCCTCATGACTGCTTTGTGAGCATTCCATAGGGAACTCGGAGATATGTTTTCTATGTCATTCAGGAGAAAGTATGCTTGTAGGTCTTTCCAGCATTGTGCATCTAACCGGGTCACTAAGAAGGGTCTCATTCAGCCGCCATGGGAGTGGGCCTGTGGGTTGCGGGGTCCCAATGAGACTGATTACTACCATGGAGTGGTCTGACCAGGGAATGCCAATAATAGTGGCGTGGGTCAAAAGGGGAATGTCTGCGGTCGGGATGAAGATATGGTCTATTCTGGCGTGTGATTTGTGGGGGGCTGAATAGTGAGTGAAATCCCTAGAATTTGGATTCCGCTCTCTCCAAGCGTCGGTCAGGCCTAATGAGTTAAGGAGACGGGCAATACGGATACTATGGTTCGATGGTCATCTAGTAGAAGGGGTCCCTCTATTAGTTTTGGTCAGGGACCAGGGTTTGGTCAAATGAGGTATTAGTGACTATCTTACCTTCTAGGTGTGGGCAGAGTGATTGAAGAATCGCTGAGCAGAATGAGAGCTGATTTCGGTTGGGGGCATAGTAGGAGATGAAGGAATATAGAACACCATTGATGTGTCCCTTTACCAAATATATCTCCCTTCCTGGTCTTTTACGGTTTGTGTGTGGGTGAATATCACCCTCCTGGAGAGAAGTATCGCCACTCCCCTATTTTTTCGAGTTTATGATAGAAAGAAAGAAAGTGGGATATTTGTGGTGTAGGTAAGGGGGGTTGTAGCTTTTGTCAAAATGGGTCTCCTGTAGGAGCACAATATCTAGCCTTTGAGTGTTGTAATATTGAAAGGCCTTATGTCTTTTGACTGGAGATTTAAGCCCCTGTGCGTTATGAGAGGCTACTCTGAAAGTGGATCTAGAAGTGTCGTGGGTGGTCATGGATGCAAGGGAGGAGAAAAAAGCTCAGCCGATAGGGCACTTACCCAGCCTGTTGGAGCTGGGGATTGACCCTGGTGGCCTCGTATAGAAGCTGTGGATGTGTAGCTTTGGAGAATACGTTGACTCCGCCCAGACTCCTGAAGGGGAAGAAAAAGAGGGGAGCACAGTAAAATGGAAAAAGAAACAGGGATAGATGAAGGAAAAGAAACAACGTAAAAAATTAGAGCTCCTGGGATGGAAAACATACCAAGAGGTCTACAGACAAGGCTGGACCAGCCTAGCCCTGTCAAGGCCCTCTGATGGAGGGGTTTTAGTATCAGAACAACCCAAGTCAGATTGTTATCCTGTTGGAACCAGAGACAAATCCTTCTCTCTGGGTCACAGCAGGAGGAGAGGCAAGCATAGCCGCTCCAGCCAAATGACAAATAGGATCACGTGGGTGACACCCGTTGGGAGCCCCCACGTGATCCATATAGTAAACTGAGCAACCGTATAAGACTTAACAATAGTAAGTGCGACAAACATGAAAAATTCTTAAGGTGTCCATAACCCAGTGACTCATATCCCAAAAAAAAAAAAGAAGAAAAAAAGAAAAGGAACTGGGATCTACTCATCAGAAGAGCGAACAGGGGGGTGGTTCACTCTAGAAATGTCTAAGCCACTGTGGAAACATAAAGACTGTGAAAAATCTAGATAACTTTTTTTCCCCTTGTATGTGTCAAGAATCTGGAGACTCTAGAGGGTGAAAGTCCGAGGGGGCATATGGGTGTTTTTATCTCTCACCAGAAAGTATGTGGAGGAGCCATGCCGGCCATGGAGGAGTTCCTCTGTTTCAAAGAAGATGTGTGGTTTTTCAATGAGTTAAAGGGATCATCTAGGAGGTAACTGATCCCGTTGCCTTTTAGCTTGCTGTTTGTTCCATACTAGTGTGAGGGGGCTCCCTGGAGGTGGTCTCTTGGAGGAGCGTGGACAGGTTGAGACAGAGGGGGGGTGCAGCTCTTGGGTGATGAGGCCCAGCTGTAGCAACAGTTGCTCGCCATTGTGAAAGTTGGAGAAACTTTGTGACTTGTTCCTGTGGTGGAATAGCAGGCGGAAGGGAAAGGACCACTTGTATTTTATCTCTTTATGCAAGAGGATCTCCAAAAGGGGTTTAAGAGACCTCCGCTTCTGGATGGTGGTGGGCGAGAGTTCCGCATACACTTGGATGGGGTGGCCTTGAAATAGGAGTCTGTCGGATTTCCGGGACTTCTTTAGAATTTCTTCTTTCACCGAATAGTAATGCGGCTTAACTATGATATCCCTGGGAAGCCCATGCTGGCCGGGGGATGGAGAGCTCTCTAGCTCTAGTTTGTGGTCCAGAATCTCAGGAATCAATTCCTTAATAATGGCCTTGACAGACCCATGTGAGTCCTTGAAAGATTCGGGAAGCCCTCTGATACGGAAATTGTCCCTTCTATGGTGATTCTCCAAGTCTTCGATTTTTTTTTGGAGTGCAGTGTCTAACTGTTCTTGAAGAGTTTGAACACATGATGTATTCTGGTTTGCACGTGCAACCGTATTGTCAACCGCCTGTTCCAAAGTGTCCATCCTGGAACTCAGGCTTTGGAGGTCTGCCTTTATTGCGGCGGTGATTTGAGCCACCTGTTGTGCAAGGCCAGCATTTCAGAGAATTTAGTGAGGAGGAGGGACATGTCCATAGAGACACCATGGTTTAGTATTGGGGGGTATTAAACCCAGAGAAAGGCAGCGGACTGTTAGGCAGAGGGGTATGTGCAGGGGTGTGCAGAGGGGAATGGCTCAAATCCTCCATTGTCCACCTCAAAAGCGATTCAGTGGAGACTGGGGATATGTCTTGAGCCTGTTGGGTACTCACAGGTGTTGAGGGTAGCCGACAGGTAGCCCAAATCTGGGGGGGGGGTCCGCTATAGAGAACACTTCATCAATCTCACCATGCAGCGCTGATGCGGCCGCCATTTTAGAGGAGTCCAGGGCCTGTGTGCCGTATTGCAGTTTGCGATTCACCTCCTTTTTGTGGTGGTCTCCCTGCATGGGAGCCAGTGCTCCGGGCTGTCGGGTGTCCGAGGAGGTGAAGGGAGGCTCGGTTGTGCTCGTCCTTCAGCTGTGGAGTCATAAGGCGGCTGGAGTGGGTCAGAGCCCCTGGCTAGTGCTTCTTCCAGGAAGTCCCGCGCATGCCCTCTCCATGCATTACTTTTTTAATGTATCAGAATGTGTTATTGGGAGAAAATTAATTTACCTTGCACTTGTTCCTGTGGTGGAATAGCAGGCGGAAGGGAAAGGACCACTAGTATTTTATCTGTTTTTGCGAGAGGATCTCCAAAAGGGGTTTAAGAGACCTCTTCTGGATGGTGGTGGGCGAGAGGTCCGCATACACTTGGATGGGGTGGCCTTGAAATAGGAGTCTGTCGGATTTCCGGGACTTCTTTAGAATCTCTTCTTTCACCGAATAGTAATGCGGCTTAACTATGATATCCCTGGGAAGCCCATGCTGGCGGGGAGGGGGATGGAGAGCTCTCTAGTTCTAGTTTGTGGTCCGGAATTTGTCCCTTCTATGGCAATTCTCCAAGTCTTCGATTTTTTTTTGGAGTGCAGTGTCTAACTGCTCTTGAAGAGTTTGAATACATGATGTATTCTGGTTTGCACGTGCAACCGTATTGTCAACCGCCTGTTCCAAAGTGTCCATCCTGGAACTCAGGTTTTGGAGGTCTGCCTTTATTGCGGCAGTGATTTGAGCCGCCTGTTGTGCAAGGCCTGAGGCCAGCATTTCAGAGAATTTAGAGAGGAGGAGGGATGGTACATGGTGTAGTATTGGGGGGGTATTAAACCCAGAGAAAGGCAGCGGGCTGTTAGGCAGAGGGGTATGTGCAGGGGTGTGCAGAGGGGAGCTGCTCAAATCCTCCATTGTCCGCATCACCCCGAAGGAGCCACTTGGTAATTTTGGGTTCTAGGTTCTGCACCTCAACCCCAAGAACAGCCTCAGCCCCTCTCGCACCCTTAGTTAAACAAATATCACTGCAAACACAAATACAAAGGACACCAAACTGTAGCAGATCAAAAATGAGTATTTTACTAAAGATCTTTGAAGCAGATATGACAAAGATTACCGAGACAGGCAGGGGTCAAGTTCTGTGAAAAAAGTGTGGGAACTCACCCAAGATCCCCCCCACCTCAAAAATAAAAAAGTGTGTTCCCATGCATTCCTGCAGGACTCGAGCCCTGCCTCCACAGCACTGTCCTTCTCTGCCCCTTCACCTCCCCCAGTAGTGTCCACCTCTGTCCCCTTCACCCCCCCAGTAACGTCCTCTGCCCCCTTCACCCCTCCCACAGTAATGTCCAACTCTGCCCCTTCACCCCCACCGTAATTTCCTCCTTTGTCCCCTTCACCCCCCGGTAATGTCCACCTCTGCCCCCTTCACTCCCCCCAGTAATGTCCTCCTCTGTCCCCTCACATTAATGTCCTCCTCCCTGCTGTGGCAAGGCACCCCCACTGAGACACTCATATCAGTGCACTGTTACTGTCCTCCTGCACTCTGCTGCGGTGAGCCGCTGCTCCTGCAGAGACCGAGTGTTACTGCCTTACATTAAAAAATGGCACCAGGTGGCTCCATTACACCACTGCGCATGTGCAGGGGGTGAAGCTTGGTGGTGGAGTTGTGCGTGCTTACAATATGTCATCAGTTGCTAGGACAACTCCACCACCAAGCTTCACCCCCTGCCGGGTAAGGTAATGGGACTCACAGGGCCGGGACAAGGCTGCCGGGGTGCAGGGGATCAAAAGTACTTTTATGGATGGAACGTTGTCTGCCTTGGGTAGCCACACCACCAGGCTGATAGCTCTCTTTCTGCCCAGGCTTCTGTTACAGGATCTGAGAGACAAAGTGCAGGAGCTGCAGGGGTGGGTTGAAGGGGCGGAGCGATGAGGTTATCCTAACTACCAGGAGCCCGGGAGAGTGGAAATCTCCCATGGTGCTCAATATGCCTGCTAATGTGCCATGCTGTCTGTGCCTGCTAATATACCATGCTTTCTGTGCCTGCTTATGTACCATGCTTTCTGTGCCTTCTAATGTGCCATACTTTCTGTGCCTTCTAAAGTGCCATACTTTCTGTGCCTTCTAATGTGCCATATTTTCTGTGTCTTCTAATATACCATGCTGTCTATGCCTGCCAATGTGCCATGCTGTCTGTGCCTGCTAATGTACCATGCTTTCTGTCCATGCTAATATACCATGCTTTCTGTGCCTTCTAATGTACCATGCTTTCTGTGCCTTCTAATGTACCATGCTTTCTGTGCCTTCTAATGTACCATGCTTTTTGTGCCTTCTAATGTGCCATACTTTCTGTGCCTTCTAATGTGCCACACTTGCTGTGCCTTCTAATGTACCATGGCTTCTGTGCCTTCTAATGTGTCATGCTTTCTATGCCTTCTAATGTGCCATGCTGTCTGTTCCTTCCATGTAGAGTGCATTGTTTGCAAATGACAAGCTGCATCTGGTATTTGTGCTGGCAGGCTACAGTGGGAAGCTGCCTCTAGTGGCAGGATAGTGATGAGTGACGACGGTGGCAAGTGACAAGCTGCATCTGGTGGCAGGCGACAGTGGCATGTGACAAGCTGCATCTGGTTGCAGGCGATGGTGGCAATTGACAGTGGCAAGTGACAAGCTGCATCAGGTGGCAGTCGACGGTGGCAAGTGACAAGCTGCATCTGGAGGCAGGTGACAGTGGCAAGTGACAAGCAGCAACTGGTGGCAGGTGATGGTGGCAAGTGACAAGCTGCATCTGGTGGCAAGTGATGGTGGCAAGTGACACGCTCGGGGCTCCCACTGATTCTGAATTAAGGTGAGTTGAACTATTTCATTTTATATTACAATGTAATAATATAAATAATGTGCTTCAATTATCCTGACACCATATCAGCCTTGGTGTTGTGATAACTAAAGCGGTAACACCCACCCCACCTTCTAGCACAAACCCAACTCCCCTTCTAGTGCAAGTCCTCTCCCTCTCATAAAGCACCCCCCAACACATATCCTCTTACCCCTGGGCCTCCCCCCAATTCACTTCTTCAAGTGTACACGCCTTTGCTACCTTCCCTCTTCCCTCCCAGAACACCCCTACAGCACATATCTGAACCCCCTTCATCCCATCTTCTAGCACAAGTCACCTCCCTTTCCAAAGCACCCCTGCAGCAAATACCCAAAGCCTGGGTTTTGTGTAACTATGCCACTGAAGCCCCTCCCATTGTAAAGTTTGGCTACACCTACTGTTCGCAGCGGCACATGTAGCGTGCCACAGGTCTTTACCTCCCTCAAGTGTCCCTCATTCTCAAGTTCAAAAGTTGGGAGGTATGTTCTCATGTTTTAGTTTTACGCATTGGTGGTAATGATATTGGCAAATATAAATATCTTTTATATGAAACCTGATATATACCAGTTACAGTAGGACTTGATCGTTGTATTTTGACAAAATCAAAAAGAGAATGGTTCATTGCATTTCTTACCACCATATGGCTTTATAGGGGGAGTTAAATGGCCTTTTGACCTGACATCGTTCATTTGTCAGATATTGGTTTGGATGTGTTTAATGTTGGAGTGCAAAATCTAATTGAACTACCCACGGTTTGGGTGGGTGCCAATCTTGGCTTGTGAGTTGAGCCTGGCCTTTGGACCATTTTATGTTTACTTTAATGTTATTTAGTCTAAACTCTATTCGTAATGGCTGAGCTTTGCAATGTTTAAATAGTTTGAAGCTGTAGTTAAAGAGGAACTTCAGGCAAAGCTGGTAAATTGAAATAAAAATATACCTTCAGGCTTTTAAATGAGCGATTATTCTATATAGCGTACAAAGAAAAAATAACCACACACTTATGTAAATATAAAATTGTTAAGCTGCAAACACATAAAAAAAAGTATCCCTCCTAGTGAACATAAATATAAAAAAGTGTTGTGCTATATCAAAACAAATTATAAATATCAGTGAAATGTGACAAAGTTGATATATAAACCATATAAGGACAAAAAATCCTGTAAAGTCTACAGAAATTCCAAATCATTGGGTCCAATATGGGCATGAAGAAGTTCTCATTAAGAAAGTTCGACAACAAAAAGTGTCACCAGCAGCTACCATCACATGAAGTGTAATAGGGTGCTTGCTTACCAGACTACCATGACTTTCTTTATTCAAGAGAAGTCATGTAACGCATGAGGAATCACCGCAGGGCTGCCACTCTACTTTCTCCAGCTCTCTCCTAACATTTGGGTCTCCACGACTAGACAAACCAACCAAAACTTCACATGGGTAAATTTATGTAAAGCGAGAAAAAAAGGCACTTCTCCATAGTGCAATAGAAGACAGGCGACCATGACCGCCAGTCCTTGAATTGGCTCTTCTTGAGTGGCAGTCCTGCAGTGATTCCTCATGTGTTATATGACTTCTCTTGAATAAAAGAGGGTCATGATAGTCTGGTAAGCAAGCACAATATTACACTTCAACTGACGGTTGCTGCTTGTGACACTTTTTGTTGTGGAACTTTCTTTATGAGCACTTTGTCACAGCCATATTGGACCCAATGATATGGAATTTCTGTGGACTTTATGGAATTAAGTTTTGAGATATTGTCTTTATATATTATATATATTAACTTTGTCACATTTCACTGATATTGATCATTTGTTTTGATATAGCGAAACACTTTTTTATATTTATGCTATATAGCTTGAATCTTTCTATATAAAAAACTGTATGTTTTAATGATTACTCTTTTCCTGCATGTGACCATCTTAACTATTGTCAAGTGACGCTATGGTTGCCTTATTCCACCCCACAGTCTGTGTAACATCTCGAACATGGGTGCTAGGTCCAAACCCAGCTGTGTTCTAGCCCTCCCACAGCAGTCCTCTAGCCCTCCCACAGCAGTCCTCTAGCCCTCCCACAGCCGTCCTCTAGCCCTCCAACAGCTGTCATCTAGACCCCCCACAGCAGTCCTCTAGCCCTCCCACAGCAGTCCTCTAGCCCTCCCACATCCATCCTCTAGCCCTCCAATAGCTGTCCTCTAGCCCTCCCACAGCCGTCCTCTAGCCCTCCCACAGCTGTCCTCTAGCCCTCCCACAGCCGTCCTCTAGCCCTCCCACAGCCATCCTCTAGCCCTCCCACAGCAGTCCTCTAGCCCCCCCACAGCAGTCCTCTAGCCCTCCCACAGCCATCCTCTAGCCCTCCCACAGCAGTCCTCAAGCCCTCCCACAGCCGTCCTCTAGCCCAAACCCAACTGTCCGCTAGCCCAAACCCAGCTGTCCTCTAGCCCTCCCACAGCGCCCTCCCACAGAGCTCTCTAAACTTTCTCAAGAAGAGAAAAAAAGCCCTAAGACTCTAGGTATCTGTGATGATTCTGTGCCAGTAGTCAACGGAACTACAGCATCTTATGTCAATTGCCTAGGCGAATAGAAGACCAGAACATTAAAAAAGGCATTTACAGATATAAAAATATAATTTTTGATTCCATTTATAATAAAGGAGCGAGAGAGGATTCTATCAGCGGCAACATGACAAATAGACTGAAGCCCCGGAAAGCCGGAAGTCCCTCCAGTAGACACCACTTCTCTAATGATCTCTCTTGCTTCCACATCCCATGTTGAAAGGCTGACCTGATTCATTGTGAACACGGGAGGTTGGCAGCTCATCACAGGAGCCATTCATTTCTGAAGGGATGCAAAGGGTTCTCTTATTGGACGACATGGAGAGACGGGACAGGAAGATCACACTCTCCACCTTGTCCAATCAGACAACACTTTGCATTCATTTAGGCAATGCAAAGCATTCTCTGAATGGCATCCATGCTGAGTGCCCTGTGGAGAGAATGCAGCAGGCCAGCTGCTTGAGACGAGACATAGAAGCAAGTGGGGATCGCTGGAGTGGCGGTGTCTACTTTAGGGATTTCCATCTTCTAGGGTCATCAGCCAGGTAGGCTACATACATCGTTATAGAAAAAGCCAATGCAGCGCTAAAATATTACATCAACACATATTCACTGTAAAAAGAGTCCATATATGTGAATAAGAACCAAACAAATCCTCCTCTGTGCTTTAATAGTGATCCAAGAGGAAAATCTGAAACCACACCCAGTGTGTATATATGAAAGGCTTACCAGATCATGTCATGACCACTGGATTAGGTGGTCTGACAAAGCATAGGGGAATAAGGCCTCCCCCAGATCGTAACTGGTTCCAACCGCTCACAGCACTCCAAACAGCTCAAAGACAAAAAGATAGCGCTTCCATAGTGCAGCATTAAAAACACTTTATTGATAAAAGGTATATATTGCACTTACATGATTCCCAAAGAAGCGAGTATGCAAACTGATCCAGACATGTGTCAAACTTTCTGCGGTGTTCCAACTGGCTTCCCTTCAGGCTCCAACATCCACCAATCTGGATGGAATCACGTGATGATGTCACCATTACAGGCTTCACCCTGCGCATTTCGTCACATAGAACGTCGTCTGGGAATCGGCCAATCCCCTGATGACGTTCTATGCATCGAAATGTGTAGAGTGGGGCCTAGATTGGTGGATGCTTGAGCCCGAATGGAAGCCCATTCGAACACCGCAGAAAGTTTGACACATGTCTGGATCAGTTTACATGCTTGCTTCTTTGGGAATCATGTAAGTGCAATATATACCTTTTATCAATAAAGTGTTTTTAATGCTGCTATATGGAAGTGCTATCTTTTTGTCTTTGAGCTGTTTGGAGTGCTGTGAGCGGCTGGAGCCAGTTACGGTCTGGGGGAGACCGTATTCCCCTATGCTCTGTCCGACCACCTAATCCAGTCGTCATGAGTATCTGGTAAGCCTTTCATATATACACACCGGGTGTGGTTTTCGGATTTCCCTCTTGGATCACTATTAATATCTCCATCTCTCACCGATGGTGTCTTTTTTCTGTGAAACACAGAAGAGGTTTTTTTTGGTTCTTATTTACATATATGGACTTTTTTACTGTGAATATTTATTGACGTAATATTTTAGCACTGCACTGGCTTTTTCTATTTCTTATTTGGGGTGTATACTCTGACTCTTGATTGCTGGCAGCTTTTTCTTCTCAAGTGCAGTGTATGTTGTTTTATTTTAGTAGTACATACATAGTTACAAGCTGGATCAATGTAAATAAGTATAAATATAGCATACCTGGAATTCTTCTTTAAAGTGGTATTAAACCCAAAACCAAAAATGTAATATATTGCAGCTTACCAATCATTGGATGCGGTGGCTGCATTTGTTTTCTCTTTTTAGTCTTCCTCTGTTTTCACCTGGTGATCTGGTCAGAAACACATCTTCTGTGTTAGAGTGCCCCCATTCTGAATGAAGGAGGGCAGGGGACACCTTTGGATAGCAGCGTTGCCAGTCTAGGGGAGGGGAGTGTTACATGTACAGTACAGGCAGATTTAAATACACTAAAAATTTGAATTCAAACACCTATCAAACAGCTCAGCAAACAGGTTTTTTTTTCTGAGATAAAGGTTTTACATACATAAAGTTAATAATAGTAAGCAATCCTGACAGTGTTTAACCACTTTGCGCCTGCCGTATGCAGAATGATGGCCGGAAAGTGGTTCCGTTATCCTGACTATGCGTGATATGACGTCCAGCAGGATAAGCCACGATCGTGCACTCGCGGTGTGAGCAGCACGGCAAACGGTGGTATGGTGTGTCACTCTGACAAACCGCATCTCCAATCGTGGTAAAGAGCCTCTTTACCACGTGATCAGCTGTGATCAATCAACCAGGAAGTGCCGGTAAATGGCTTTCCTCGGCTCACGCTGACAGGAAGAGCCGATCGGCAGCTCTCCTGTCAGAGGGGGGTGTGCACTCATAATCAGCGCATTGATTATCAGCACAGCCCCCATCAGAGGTGTCCACCACAATGCCAATCAGTGCCCACCCAAATCCCAATGGGTGCCCACCCAAATCGCCAATCAGTGCCCATCAAAGTGCCAATCAGTGCCCATCACTAACCCCTGTCAGTGCCCTTCACAGTTGCCAATCAGTGCCCTTCAGTAATACTGTCAGTACCTCCTCATCAGTGCTGCCTATCAGTGCCATCTATTAGTGCCCATCAGTGCCAACTATTAGTGCACATAAATGCCGCCTATCAGTGCCCATCAGTGCCACATATCAGTGTAGCCTATCTGTGCCCATCAGTGCTGCATATCAGTGCCGCCTATCAGAGCCCATTAATTCTACATATTAGTGCCTCCTCATCAGTGCCTATCAGTGCCTCCTCATCAGTGCCTATTAGTGCAGCCTCATCAGTGCCCATCAGTAAAGGAAAAAACTAAATTTTATAACAGAAACTAAAAAAAAATTTTTTTTTTCCCCAAAATGGCGGCTTTTTTAGTTTGTTTAGCAAAAAATAAAAAACCCAGTGATGATCAAACACCACCAAAAGAAAGCTAAATTTGTGGGAAGAAAATGATAAAAATGTTGTTTGGGTATGGTGTTGTATGACCGCATAATTGTCATTCAAAGTGTGACAGAGCTGAAAGCTGAAAATTGTCCTGGGCAGGAAGGGAGGAAAGTGCCCTGTATTGAAGTGGTTAATGGTTTGTCTCATATATGTAACTGCTACATCTGCAGGACAACTTGTTCTTTTAAAAAACAACAGGCTTACTGCCAGATCACCGGGTGAAAATTAAAGCAAGAAAGCCTAAAAAGAAAAAACAAATGCATCCACCGCATGTAAGAAATGGTAAGGTGCAATATAATATATGCTTGCTTTTGGGTTTAATGCCACTTCAACCACCACCCGCCCACCATATTGACAAATGACGCCCTATGATGATCAGCGGTGTACTGTGTTCCAGGGACACTGCGCATCACCAATCTCAGTAAAGAGCCAATAAGGAGGCTCTTTACCCATTTGATCAGCTGTGTCCAATCACAGCTGATCACATGTAAACAAGCAAATGCCGGTTATCAGTTTCTCTCTTCTCACGCTGACAGTGTGTGAGGAGAGGAGAACTGATTGGTGGCATTTCCTCGCAGGGGAGATCTGCACAGACAATCAGGTCACTGATCATCAGTGTCCTGACTATCAGTGCAGCCCCAACAATGCCCAGCAGTGATACCAATCAGTGCCCATCAGTGATGCCAAGCAGTGCCCATCGGTGCCTGCTCATCAGTACCACCCATCAGTGCCCTTCGGTGCCACTTATCCATGCCGTCTATCAGTGCCCCCTATCAGTGCTGCATATAAGTGCCTCCCCGTCAGTGCCATCTCGTCAGTACTCATCAGTCTTTTTTAATTTTTTAGCAAAAAAATTACAAACCAAGTGCTCATTATATACCACCAAAAGAAAACTCTATCTGTCTCAAAAAAAAAATTACATTAATTTAATTTCGGTACAGAGTTGTATGACCGCACAATTGTCATTCAAAATGTGGCAGTGCTAAAAGCTGAAACTTGGCTAGGGCAGGAAAGGGTTGAAAGTGCCCAGTATTGAAGTTGTTAATTATGCTGATGACATTCCTATTCTGACTGCCTCCTCCTTTGAAGTATTTTGTGGGGATGCAGAGGAAGGAGTGAAGGGAGAGCTCTGTGAATCTGACTATAACAGTCGGAATGGTGGGCTTTAAGGAAACCCTCTCACTTTTCCCTGAGTCAGCAAGGGGACAGGATTATATAACTCTTCCAGGCCGTTCGCTGCCTACTCTTTAAGGGGTTTTTAATGCAGGGAGGAGGACTTCCCAATCATGTGATCACTGTGATTGGATGTCATAGTGATTGTGTTATTAGCCCATCCCTGGCTCCCCATCATAAACAGTGACCAGGAGCTGTTGGCGACACCATGAGCAGTGTGCTGGGGGCACCAAAGGAGTGTGCTCCCAACAAAACAAAGAATGCTGCCCCTACATATGTGTGTGGCCTTAAAGGCTACCGTCATGCTGCCACATACAGTATATGTGCACATATGATATTAACGAGTAATTACACTCCATTTTTTATTTCAATCCATGGGCTCCCAGGAGGTTTATGCATTAATATGCTAGCATGCACAGCATTTTAGCACATTATAACAAACTTACCTTTAAAAATGATACCCTTCAGAGCTGCTGTGCTAGTGCTCCTGCAGACCAGGGACACTGCCATCTTCTCCTGGTTTTCCTTCTGGATTCTTTCTGTTTGGCTGCTGGAATAGCTGTGCTGCAATGCTGTCACTTCTGTGTATGGACACAGGAATGACATCATCACTACACAGAGTGGTGTCGATAATGTACGCTGAGCTACACATGTACGGATCAGTCCCCTGGACGACATCTTCTAATGACGAAACGTACGTTGGGAGGAGGCGATGACGTCACCGATACGATCTCCTAACTCGTGTGACGGGAATTCCTCTGCAGCCGGCCGGCTATTGTTTATGGTCATTTACAAGCTGTTTCCTGTAAGTGCAATATATTTTTATTCAATAAATCATTATATGGCAATACCACACTATTGTGAGAAATGTTCTCTGCATGTGGATGCCGGTGTGATCTAACACCTGGTGCTATTGATCTATATTATTTGGTTATTCACAACAATCCTCTGGTTTAGCTCGACCAAAAAACTTTATAAAGAATGTAGCGGGTGCCCTGCTATTTCTGCGGATTTTGCTAAGCGGCCGCTTATAAAAGGGACGAATGCACCTGTCAGCCCCTACGGTGCAACTTCTCCCCTCCTTGTTTCACAGACTGAACTTAATGTAATCTGTGTAGAGAGATACAGAGACACAGAAGGACCAGAGTCCACTGCTTCTCTGGTGTGCTTCTATGTGCATAGGGAGAAACAGCCAATGGAAGGAACAATTTCAGGAGCCAATTAAAGGGGCTTTAACAAGCTGCAAGGCGTTTTGGAATATGGAGTCCATTTACCAGATGGCCCCATAGCCTTGTGTGGAGTATGGAACTACAACCCCAGGCATGCTCTGGGAGAGAGGAGGGGAGAAACTCCATCTTGATTGTCTGAGGTAAATTCAGTGAAAGCATGGGAGAGAAAGTGAAAAGAGAGGGTTGCTGCATCTTGGGTCTCTCCAGCGATCTTAGGCCTCTGGGACCGGGTCGGGACATCCAGCTTTGGAAAGAGAGGATCCCAGTTGCACATCCAGGGTCACCTGCACCGACAGAGAAGTGTTCCAGTGTGAGGTGACCAGTCACCATCAGGAAAGCCTGCCTGTCCCAGGAAGTTTGTTTGGACCTTGATCGATCACAGGATTCGGTGAGAAGGCTGTGCCCATTTGCAGGAAACAAGGACTCTGCACAGACAGAGTTATATTGACCCCTGTATACAGTCATCAAGGCTATTTAAGTAGAAAGACACTGTATGCAGAGGTCATTGTCCTGTCACACTGCTGAGGAAAATCTTGCATTCTTCACTTAATGATCTGGGCCAGTTATGTTATTTGGGCCTACTATCAAGGAATTTAAGTGCACCAACGAGAGTGGCTAGTTGAAGATACCAAGACGTATTTTACTTCAAAGGGACTGAAGTTACTATTGCCATACAGCCTCACACACACATATCCAGGGCTCTGTATATGCAGTGGGTGTGTGGGACAGCCTATCCGGAAAGTTAAGATATATACTGTTGATTTGATTACAATGTTTGTTATTGGGCCTGTGGTGTGGGGAGACAGAAGAGAGGGATATGACATAGAGAGGATCAGTCTTTTCTATTCTTCTCCTGCCTGGACTCATAGAGCCAAACTTAAGTAAAGGTAACCAGTCTGGTACGGATTGACATTTTTGTGACTTTATTGTTATTAAAGGGTTTGCTCTGCTCTTGGGGTTATTCTAAGGTACTGAATCCCCTGAAAGCAGCAGTACTATTGAGCTATATTGCTCATAACTTCAGTTAATGTTCTTCTATTGTATTCCTTGAACATATTGCCAATGGTTATTCCACAGAAATACTGCAGTAAAGACAATTTCTGTGTTTTACAATAACGTGTGTGTTTCTTATTGATCCTTGCACTCACAATATTGCCAGGTGTGCCAGAGGGGACTGAGGCTGTTACTGGGGTTGAGAGGCAGAGGACTGAACATACTTAAGTGGCTCCTGCGGGGGTACCGCTACAAGGACTTTTTTTACATATCTTAAATTATTTTGTTTAATAGCACAGCCTTTTCCTTCCTATGCATGTACGGATCAGTGCACATTACCTCTCACAGGCAGGAGGAGGCATATATGACACAAGAGACACAAGAAACCGAATCACTGATTCTACTCACAACTCATTTCCTCCAAGCAAAGCTAGGATCTGAATGCATTAACTGAGCATTCATTTGTGTTTCCCAGGTCTTCCTTGGTGGGTTTTTCCTGGGTTCAACCCCCGTGTTCTGTGTGCTATAAAAAGGGACATAGGCCCGGACCCTGGGGGTTCTTATTGCTGTTCTGTTGGTTCAGTTCCGGTTGGGTCATTATAGTTGCCAGAGTCTGCAGAGTGACATGCTGAGGTCAGTGTCCCCACAAGCCTGAGTTAGGGATTAGGGATGTTAGGGAGTTGACTGCACTTTATTTCGGACTGTTGTCTATATCTGTCATGTTATTTTTATTCAAGTAAAGCACTTGAAACTTTGCTTTTGCCTGGTCTGAAGTTACTCAAGGGATGTAATGCAAATAACTGGCACATATAGTTACAGCTCAGATCACTAAGGACTTTGGTGTATGAAGATAACGGTACAGGAGTTCATACAGTGTGGAGACACAAGTGGTTACCAAGGGTAATGAAGGCTTCTCTAGCAGCCTGTTGTAGGCATGTACATGTGACAGGTGAGATAGCCTCCTGCAGCAAGGGAAATGTCTGCACTCCTTCAGCAGCGATCTGTCTCACAAGAGCAGATCTGCACCGCCGGGGTCCTCATCTTGTACACAGGTATGAAACAGAAAGAATTAAGTGAAGTGCATACATGGAGTCCATGCTAGGTGCATGGTGGGACCCCGTACCGTTACTGGGAGTGGGGTAGCAGTGATACGCTGGACAGGTGGATAGGGCAAGGGCTCTGCATGACCCTTCTAAATGCACAAGTAATTTATGGTGATATTTAGTACATCAAGAGAGTTTATTAACCGCCTCAGGACCGCCCACCGTCAAATGACGGCGGAGCGGTCCTGCTCTCCCAGCGGGTGGACGTCATATGACGTCCTCCCTTTAAGCCGGGATTGCGCGCGATCGGGCGCGCGCATCCCGGCTCTGTCGGTGTCGGCGTGTCCCCAGGACACATGCCGCTTCACCGACAGGGGTGAACAGCCATTGGTTATGGCTGTTCACCACGTGATCGGCTGTGACGAAGTCTCAGCTGATCAAACGGCACGCCCGCCGTTCGCACGGCGCATGCGCGCGATCGGGAGCGCGCTGCGCGTGCGTGTCGGTGGCGGCGTGTTCCTGGGGAACACTGCCTGTCACCGACACTAGGCGTGCGCGTCGCGCGAGGGCTAGCGCGCGTACGCGGCACGCTTGCCGCCCGCACGGCAAACTAGTCGACTCTGAAGCAGTGTCGGCTAGTGCACCACTTGTCGGTATTGGTTACCGACAAGTGGGGACAGCCACTTCGCCGTACACAGGACCCCTGTGCGGCTGTGGCTGTCTCGGCCCTACGCGCGCGGGCTAGCGCGCGTTAGGGCCGAATTTCCCTCCTGCAGTATACTGCAGGTGGGCGACCCTCTCGTCCTGGCGAGGCGGCAGTAAACTGCCACCCGCCAGGACTCCGCCAATTATTTGAGAGAACTACATGATTTATAGTGGTATTTAATGAACACGTAAATCTTCCCAGTACGTCTCGG
>BLSH010211857.1:457500-470655 GCA_018402905.1 Glandirana rugosa | reverse complement strand
GATGGATGGCTGGGTGAGCATGCATGGCTGGATGGGTGAACATGGATGGATAGGTGAGGATGGCTGGATGGGTGAGCATGGATGGATGGATGGGTGAGTGCGCACGGCTGGGTGGGTGAGCATGGGTGGTGGATGTATGGGTGAGCACGGCTGGGTGGGTGAGCACGGATGGATGGCTGGGTGAGCACGGCTGGGTGGGTGAGCATGGATGGATGGATGGGTGAGCATGGATGGATGGGTGAGCATGGATGGATGGGTGAGAACGGCTGGGTGGGTGAGCATGGATGGATGGGTGAGCACGGCTGGGTGGGTGAGCATGGATGGATGGCTGGGTGAGCATGCATGGCTGGATGGGTGAACATGGATGGATAGGTGAGGATGGGTGGATGGGTGAGCATGGATGGATGGATGGGTGAGCATGGATGCATTCCTGTCACTTAGCAGTGCTGTGGGCATTACACATCGCCCACAGCACTGCAGCACGTCTTTCCTCCCCCCTCTGTCCTCTCGCAATGCACCGATCGCTACGGAGAGGAGAGAGAAAAGCCGCCGGCTTGTTCACATGTGATCGTGCCGTCACAAGGTAAAAGGCCGCTCACAGCGGCCATTCACCACAATCCGTGATCGGTGGGGTCCCCTGGACCCGACGGTCACAGATGTTGCCGTGTGTGCGCCCCAGGGGGCGTGCGGGAAGCGCGATTCAATGTACGTCCTCCCTGAGTTAAGCAACCGCCCTGTAGACGTCTTTTGTCTATAGGGCGGTTGTTAAGCGGTTACAAAGGTCCTATCAACATTATATAAAAATAGAAAACACCACAAAAGAAATGAAAACCCCAAAAGCAAAAGCCCACTTCATAAGGAAAGCCTTACAGCATAACAAATAAGGAAATAAAAAAGCTAAAAGTGACCGACGGCCTCAAATCAACCAAAAACTGAAATGAAAGATGAACAGCCCCCATTAATAAAAAAAATCCAGTCAGAATTATAGTTTCCAAACTGACCCTTTGCTTCCCTTTACAGTCTCTATACAGTAAAAGCTTTCAATTCTTTGCTGCTCTGTGTCCCCTGTCCTTTCATAGTGATGAGGCCGCCTTATTTAACCCTCCCCCCATTAAGCATTCTGGCCCTAGTTCAAAGGCCTTGCAGTACATTATGGTCTAAAAAAATTCTGAGAAAATTTACACGTAAAAAGTTTTGCCTTGAACCCATGGTAGCAACAAACCTGAATCTCATCCCTACTGAGAAACAGAAATAGAAACATACAGGAGCCATCATTCAAAGAGATGCACATGTACAGTCATGTAACAAAGGAAGCACACTTCATGAAAATTAATAACTTTTTCAACATATTTGAACTGGAAAAAAATTGGATCCTCATTCAAACAGTGCCTACAGGTGATGTACTAGAACAAATATCACATAAAACTGACATGATAAATCTATTCTCATAATCTAACAAAAATGCAGATTTGTCACATGGAAAAAGTAAGTACACCCACATATTTATTACCGCTCTAAATCCATGAAATTAGAATCGGATGTTTCTGTTCAGATGCTGATGATTAAAACCTCCTTAGGGAGTATGCAAATGGAACTTGTCCTAGTTAAACCTCATCTGTCTAGGGTCTGCTTTTCTTCTTTTATTGATGTGTGTAGTGTCATCATGCTACTATCAAAATTGCTGTCCAAGGCACTCAGAAAGAAAGCTGTGGATGTTTATGAGTCTGACAATGGACTGGCTGACCCAGAAAATTCTGTCAAAGAGCTGACAAATGGATGCCTAAATTTAAATATGGGATACACAGGTAAATCTTGCAAAAGTTAGTTTCAAACTACATGCATCTACAGTACCTTCAGAAAGAGATTGCATCAATGTAACCTGCATTGGAAGAGTGCCCGATACAAAAAAAATAAAATAAACTTTTTCTGTTAAAGAAAAAAACATTACAACATGACTACTTTCATATTGAACATACAGTGTAGGCAAGGACCAGACCTTATGGAACAATGTGTTGTGGACTAGATTATAAAATAAGGAGTTGTTTGGCCACAGTAAAAGTAGGCATAATTGATGCAAACCAAAGACAGTATTTCAGGAGGGGAACTTCATATCAACTGTGAGGCATGGTGGTGGAAATGTTATGGCTTGGGTTTGCTTTGCTTTGCAGCCATTGAGTCAACTATAAATTCTGCATCATACTGCATCATAGTGTACTTAAAGCAGTTGTAAACCGCTGGGTGCTTTTTTTTTCAGACCTGCAAAGTAAAGCCATAATGTGCTTGTATGCATTGTATACTAGCACATTATGTGAAATTTACCTGAAAACAAAGCATTGCAGCAATGCAATGTTATTGCTGAAGGCCGCTTCCATCTTCGCCCGTCTTCCTTTCCGGATCCACGGACTCCTGATGTGTGACTGGCCAGAGCCGCAATGACGTCACTCCCACGTGGGCACGGGGAACCATCATTTACACCACAGGATTCTGAAGGAATGGCCTGGGTGCATATACAGTAAATATCTCCTAAATGGTGCATACCGATATTTACAGTACCTATAGGTAAACCTTTATTATAGTTTATTATATAAGTACAAGATTGAGGTTTACAACCACTTTAATAAGAATGTTAGGCCATATGTCCAAAAGTTAAAAGTGAAACAGGAGTTGATCTTTCCAGATATACAGCTGTGGCCAAAGGTTTTGAGAAGTACTTTTTTGCCATTAAAATGAACTTAATCCCATAAAAAAAAAATTTCCACTGCATTTGTGAAGAAGGCTTCAGGGCGTCCAAGAAAGTCCAACAAGTGCCAGGACCGTCTCCTACAGTTGATTCAGCTGCGGGTTTGTCGCAGCAGTAGTGCAGAGCTTGCTCAGGAATGGCAGCAGGCAGGTGTGAGTACATCTGCACTCACAGTGAGGAGAATACTTTTGGAGAATGGCCTGGTGTCAAGAACGAAAGGGAAAAGAAAAGGTGAGCGCTACCATCAGTCCTGAGCAGGGTCAGTCCGTCCATTAAGGGTGCATGGGTGCCGCCCCCTCTATCCTTGCCATCCCCCTCTATGCTAATGGATCGATTCATTCATAGTATGAATCTTTCAATGGCGGCACGACCACCCCCTATTCGTGCAGCCGGCCCCTTCAGGACAAAGGGCGCATAAATTACCACGACAGGGATTTTTTTTTTGAAAAATAGGCTCCAATAGGCTTCAAAATAGACTGGCTCGTGGCGCAGAACATGGTGCCACGAGCCCACTCATGTGTGTTACAAAAGCAAATGAATATTTACTTTTCTAACACTGAATGGCCTCTCTGGCAATCAGGAAGTGTGGGTATGTTACCGGCTTCCCAAATGGCTGAGAAGTCAGGCGATCCTATTGGACGCCTTTCTCGGAGGAGGGGGATGCACAGACAGCATGCTCTCTCTCACTGGACACCTCTGCCTGCCTGCTCTGCTTCTTAGATGGGGGTAAGTGCGGGACTTTGATGTCCCAACTGCCCTGGGGAGATCTGCTGTCACTGCCACGAGCCCTGCAATGGAGGGGGGAGTGCCGTATACAATCTGGTGATGCTATATACCCCTCTCTGGTAATGCTATATACCCCTCTCTGTTGATGCTATATACCCCTCTCTGGTGATGCTGCATACTCTATCTGGTGATGCTATATACCCCTATCTGGTGATGCTATATACCCCTATCTGGTGATGCTGTATACTATATCTGGTGATGCTGTATATTTTATCTGGTGATGCTGTGTATACCCTATCTGGTGATGCTGTATACCCCTATCTGGTGATGATGTATACCCCTATCTGGTGATGATGTATACCCCTATCTGGTGATGATGTATACCCCTATCTGGTGATGCTGTATACTCTATCTGGTGATGCTGGGCTGACACAATGGGTGGAATCTATAATGGGTGGGGCTTATGAGAAGTGGGGGGGGTCAAAAAGGAAGGGCAGGGCCTGGCACCCCCCCATCCTAAAATGTTACCAGCCGCCACTGATCCTGAGACCATTCATGTGTGGAGTTGCTTCTCAGCCAGGGGAGTTGGCTCTCACAATTTTGTCTAAGAACACAGCCATGAATAAATATGGTGCAAAAATATCCTCTGAGACCAAATTCTCCCAACCATCCAAGAACAGTTTGGTGAGGAACAATGGCTTTTCCAGCATGATGGAGCACCTTACCATAAGGCAAAAGTGATAACTTGTGGTCAATCCACAAGAGACGAGTGAACAATAAACCCCCCACAAATTCTGACAAACTTTAACCATTGATTATGTAAGAATGGGCTGTCATCAGTCAGGATGTGGCCCAGAAGTTGACTGGCAGCACACCAGGGCGAATTGCAGAGGTATTGAAAAAGAAGGGTCAACACTGCAAATATTGACCCATTGCATAAACTTAATGTAATTGTCAATAAAAGCCTGTGACACTTATGAAATGCGTGTAATTATACTTCAGTATACCATAGTAGCATCTGACAAAAATATCTAAAAACACTGAAGCAGCAGAGTTTGTGAAATCGTGGTGAGTTCAGAGTGAAAATTAATATTTGTTAGATTCTCAAAACGTTTGGCCATGACTGTAATAGGGATTTGAATCACAGTAGGAAATGCACCAAAGACTGGCTCAAAAAAAGAAGAAATGGAGCATTATGGACTAGTTTTGTTTAAAACCCTGTTTCAAACCTAACTGAAATGTTCCTGCAAGAAACCCTAATTCATCTTCCAAGTGGAGGAGAGATCCAAAATTTTGCCAAATTGATGTCAGAAACTGGTGGGAAGTCATCCCTGCTGAAGGGAGCAGAACCAACATCTGTTGCCAAGGGTGTTCCTGCACTGAGAAAAATTATTATGTTGGCATGTAATTTTAACACAAAAATGTTATCATTTTCAACAAATAAATAGATGTTAATTTACTTTGATATTTTAAGTACCTTATTTAATTTTCATTAGTTCTTAAAACACACCTTAACATTGACAAAAAATAATGTATAATATTGAGTAATCCAGACAAAACTTTTAAGGTATGTTCATTTCCATATTCTAATTGAGTTACATTTACTTAATAAATTCTCTTTTCATTTGATTGAAATTGCGGTAAGCATGTTTGCCAAACGTGCAACCGCACAAGTTTTGATGCTGTCATTTTAAAGAGTTTGACATCTTATGGAACTTTGAAAACCTGCACAAGCGGGTTCCCATACATTTGAGGCCCAGGACAAAAGAGCGCCACACGTTACAGGAATTTTTCCAAGTCACTATACAATGGCATTAAAAGGTAACAATGAACATTGAACAAATTATCGTTCACATGCTTTAAAAGTTGCTTATTATACCATCCAAAATCTTTATTTTATTTGCAGATTAATATATTTATAATAAATGGACATTCGTCTGTTCTATACACCTCACTTGTGCACACGCAAAGACCTCAAGCCCCACCCAATTCGTACCCCATGTTATTAAAATTTAAAAACAAAGGTAGCATTATTGTGCTGCATCTGTGCTGATTTGTGCTGAAAAAATAAACGTTTGTGCCATTTGGTTTCAGAAATTACTCAAAATAGTTGATGAGACCCCGCTCACTTTGCACCCCATGTTATTCAATTTTAAAAACAATTATACCATTTGTTTATGCTGATGTGTGCCACAAAAATGAATGTTTCAGCCGGTTCGGTTTTTGAGATATTGGAATTCAAATACAGATTATGTAACATCAAGCCCCTCCTGCTTTGCACCCAATGTTATTAAAATGTAAAAACAAAGATAGCTTGGCATCAGTGCTGATTTGTGCTGCAAAAACGAGCATATGTGCTGGTGTGGTTTCAGAGATATTGCACATTATAGTTGATGAAACCTCTCCCACTTTGTACCACATGTTATTACATTTAAATACAATTATACTATTTGTTTGTGCTGTGTTTGTGCTGATTTGTACCACAAAACAAACTTTCTGTTTGTTCGGTTTTTGAGATAGTGGACATTTAACGTTAGATTATGTAACCTACAGCCCCGCCCATTTTGCACTGTTATTACATTTCAAAAACAAACAAACCCTCCCCCTCACTCCTAAGACTCCCTGACCAATTGGGTCTCAGGACCCGCTTCCTGATTGGCCGGGAGGAGAATCAAGAAGACAATAGTGAATATTAATTTGCCATTTTCACACAACTGGGTGGGCTCAGGGCGCAGTGCCCTACGCCCTGAGCCCACCCTTTTTTGAAGCCAATTAGAGCCTCAGGCTCTAATCATGTGCTTCCAAAAAAACTAATTGAAATCCATGCTTCTGGCGCCCTGCATGGAGATAAGGGGCCGGGCACATGGATTAGGGGGCGGCGCATTAAGATAAAAAACCTTCTGTGTGCAGCAGCCACCCCAGCATCCCTAATACTGACCTGAGCCCCCTCTCTATGCAGCAATGTCTACGAGTGTCTTAGCCATCTGGGACTCTCCTCCTGATTGGCTGAGACACAGCAGCAGCACCATTGGCTCCCGTGGCTGTCAATCAAAGTCAGTTAGCCAATCAGGGGAGAGATGAGGCAGAGCCGGGACGGGGCTCCATGTCTGAATGGACACAGGGAGCTGTGAATCAGCTTGGGTGCCCTCATAGCAAGCTCCTTGCTGTGGGGGCACTTGACAGGAGGGAGGGGCCAGGAGCAACGAAGAGGCACCCGAGAAGAGGAGGATCCAGGATGCCCTGTGCATAACCAACTGCAGTTGGTAAGTACAACATGTTTGTTATTTTTAACAAAAAAAAAATGAGACTTTGCAATCACTTTAACTGAACATGACACAGGCTCCTACTGTGAAAATGTTACAGCCTGTGTAATTCTGCCTCTGTCTACTAGACGGCACCTTAGGGAGCATGATTAAAATAGACTCTGAGGAAAATCGTAGGTTATTATGGGAAGAGTAGCTTACAAGCGAGGCTGAACTGTTGTCAAATGGGTCACAGGAGTACAGAATGAACTGCACTCCTGTGATTCACAGGAGAAGTATTTCCAAACAAGCTTAAGGTGAAAAATATTTAGGCCTTAGACCATGTCAGGGCTGGACTCAGCCCTCCTTTCTCAGAGCTCAGGTTGCTCAGCTGTCAGTTAATTGCCAGTACTCTTCATTCCACAGTGACACACCTGGTCTACATTTCCTGCTCGTCAGCTAGCCTTGCTGGCTATTTAAACTGCCTGGATCATATCTCCTGTGCCTTCACTTGGTCAACCTATCCGGATACTCTCTGCTGTGTTTTCCTGTTAAAGACTTTGCCTGGCTGACTTCCCTTCTGGTTCCTTATCTTGTTTGCTGCCTCAGACTACGCTGATCTCTGGATTCCTATTTTTACTGGCTTGTTCCTACTACCCACTCTGGTTACCGAACCCTGGCTATGTTTTGACTACTGTTTGTACTATTTTACCATTTTATTATGTAGCCCAGGCCCCGACCTCTGAAGAGCCAATAGTGACTCTCAGGGCCAGGAAGAGCCGACATCCACAGAGTGAGTCACTAGGCATGGTGGGTGCAGATAGAAGAATTGAGCCGGGCGCCAGACACTTTGATAATTCAGAACAAAAGAGGTTTATTTTTCTCTTCAAGAACTGGGGAGAGAGGGTTAGGGCCAGGACACCCTTTGGATAGGTGCAACAACACTTAGCAGACTCCGAGACTCACAGAATAGAACTCTTAAGGTAGCTGTATAGTCCCACAGGCATTCCAACTGAACCGTGCATGACAAGAACTATTTCCTTAAGTATTGAACTTGTACTTTTGACTTCAACACAGATCAATACACATACCCCGATATCCCTGTTGTGTAGATCTGGTCTCCATCTCACAATCTCCCTCTGTAGCTTCAAGAGTTTGAACTCACAGCCTGACAACAAAACTCCTTGGACTCCCACTGCCACTGGGTCCCTTGTACTTCACACAGCTAACCGCTGTACCTTATGAGTGTCCCCACGCTGACCTGCTGGGTCCCTTCCTTGGCTCTTCAGCCCAACTGCTGAACTCTCTCTTGCAAGCATCACCCCCTCTATTCTGTTGGCTTTCTAGCTTGACTTCCACTGAGACTTTCCCAACTTTTCCAGTGTCCCTCAGTTAGTGAAAAAGGCTGCTCTGGTACTCTCTCAGACTCTGAACTCTGACCTCTGAAAACAGCAGCATTGTCCCTTGAGGGTAACAGTTTCCTCTTTACCTCTGACCCCGTTTGACACTTTGCCTCTGGTAAAAAGAATGGTTGTCTTCTGCTAGCAACTCTGTCCCTTTACCTCCGACAAAGAGGGGCTCTCCGACCGGCAGAACAGGTGCAACTTGGTTAGGCTTCAGACTGCCTAGCAACCATGAACTCCTGGATAGGTTTCAGGCTTCTGACCTAGCAGCCTGGTGCTTTCAACATACGTCTACCCATACAGCCATCCAGGTGACACAGAACAGCAATCACCTGACTCCTCCCGAATATATAGGCTCTCCCAGCAGTCCATGAGGCCCAAGAAAATCTTGGCCCATTGGCTAGAGCAGCCTATCCATTCATATTCCAAGTTCATATGTACCTTGTCATTCCAATACCATCAGCAGCAGTGCCACCCAATGGCAGAAGAGAGAGGTGCATCAAACTCAGTTAGGAAAAGACTCCCGAGATCCCCTAACAATTGGCTAGGCTAGCTACTGCCAGCAAACTAAATTTGACAGCATCCCTGTTCTAGACCAGGGTGTTGCAATTAAAAAGTGTGATTTTTACTGCACTTCTGTCTCAGTCTGATTCATGGTCCTGACAGTAGGCGAAGGCCATGAATTCAGAAGATGCAGGCAATCCATTTGCTGGTAATATTTTTTCCAGATTGGATGAGCAGGACCATTGCTTGGATCAGTTTGCCATAGCGTTGCAGACGCTCCTGATTTGCACTATTTACCTGGATCCTCCTACTGTGGCTGTTCCGGTACAACCTGTTTTGCAGGCCATCTCTGCTGCTGCTCCAGACTCTGTGCAGGCACCCGCCTCAAATATTACCTCTATAAGAGGTATGTCTGGTTCCGCTCCGCTTCCCCAGCGATTTAGGGGCGATCCAGTTCAATGCAGAGGGTTTCTCAACCAGGTTGGGATATACTTTGAGATGCTGCCCCAAGCATTTCGCCCACAGACAGAAGCAAAGTAGGCTTTGTGATTTCTTTGCGTTCTGAGAGAGCCTTGGCCTGGGCAAACCCTCTATGGGAGATGCAAAAGCCCCTCCCCTCTTCCTGAGGTACCCAGAGTTTTTCTTTCAAAAATTTTTATTTCAAAATTATGCAAGACAAGAAAGTTTACAAGACAAGAAAACCATCATCAAATGCTTATACAGAGAGGTAATGTGGCATCAAAGTTACCTTAAATGTATTGCCTAACCCTTGTCCCATCCATAACAGGTGATTTCAGGGTGGAGAAAAGTATGAATCCCTGTCCAAAATTGGGCAGAAGAGATGGACCTAAAATCTCCCTGACTCCAAGCACCCCATTAAGGGATCAAGCTGTGCTCAGAGGGGAGTTAATAAATTGATAAGGTAACATATCATCAGAAGTCCATTATCAGTTACGGCTGAGGGGTTAATAATAGGCAGAGGATAGCAGGTGTCCTCAAGATGTGGCTGTTTAGATCTTGCAGTTTACAAGTAGGCTAGATAAAAATGGGAGCATGAAACGTAGATGGTCTAACGAACTGGAAAATAACAATAAAGAAGAGGGAGAGAAAGAGAGATAGGGTAGAGAAAAGGAGAGATTAGGGATGAGCACCTTTCGTTAGGTCCGGTCCACCCTGATCTGTTGTAGGTTGAGTCCTGGAAGGAAAGAAATACCTATATATGATGCCCAGAGTTCCCAGATCCCTTCAAATCTATTGGTAGTGTCTGCAAGGATGCTAGCCAGCCTTTCCTGAGACATAATCCAGGAAATTTTCTAAATTGTAGCAGCGAAAGACACTCTTGGTTTTTCCCAGGATTTGGCAATAGAAAGTTTAGCCACAATTAGTATGAATTGAGCCAATTTCTTGTTGCGTTTCGACGAGTTACCCAGAGTTTTAAGGCTACCTTTAACTACTTGCCGACCAGCCGCCGCAGTTTTACTGCAGCAGGTTGGCACGGCTGCATGAATCGCCATCATGGTATGTCGGCCGCTTTAAGAGCTATCGCATGCCCGCAGCACAACGCTGGAGCCAATGTGCGTGGCGGGCGGCCGCAATGTCCATCGGCTACCCGCGATAGCTCCTCAGAGAGACAGAATGGGGATCTGTCAATGTAAACAGACAGATCTCTGTTCTATCAGGGAAGTAGAGAGAGATCTGCTGTTCCAAGTAATCCGGAACAGCGATCTATCTCTACTCCCTGTTAGTCGACTCCCTCCACAGTTAGAAACACCTCCCTAGGACACACTTAGCCCCTTGATCGCCCCCTAGTGTTAACCCCTTCCCTGCCAGTGACATTTACACAGTAATCAGTGGCTATTTTTAGCTCTGATCGCTGTATAAATGTCAGTGATACCAAAAAGTGTCAAAAGTGTCTGATTTGTCTGCCGTAATGTCACAGTCCCGCTAAAAATTGCAGATCACCACCATTGCTATTAAAAAAAAAAAAAATGAAAAATGCCATAATATATGCCCTATTTTGTAGACGCGATAACTTTTGCGCAAACCAATCAATATATGCTTATTGGGATTTTTTTTTTTACCAAAAATATGTAGAAGAATACATATTGGCCTAAACTGATGAAGTAATTTGTTTTCTTAATTTTTTAAAGATATTTATTATAGCAAAAAGTAAAAAATACTTTTTTCAAAATTGTCGCTTTTTTGTTTATGGCGCAAAATATAAAAACAGCAGAGGTGATCAAATTCCACCAAAAGGAAAGTCTATTTGCGGGAAAAAAAGGACATAAATTTTAATTGGGTACAACATTGCATGACCGCACAATTGTCAGTTAAACTAATGCAGCGCTGTATAGCAAAAAAATGCTTTGGTCATTAAGGGGTAAATCCTTCCGGGGCTGAAGTGGTTAAAATGGTATTTGACGTTCCTACACGCTCCACTTCTGCTGCCAAGAGCCTCATGTCCATCAAACAGAGTACGAGAACTGCTGCCGATTACGCCATTGAATTCCGTACTCTGGCAGCAGAGGTTGCTTGAAACATTGAGGTCTTCGTGGCTGCTTTTTTTCATGGTCTGTCGGATAAGATTAAAAATGAGACAGCAGCCCGAGACATACCCACTGAGCTGGAGAAGTTGATCACATTTGCCATTCTCATTGACTCCAGACTCGGAGAGAGACCTCCCTTTAAGGAGCGCTTGCGGAAGCCTCCTGTACGTTTGGCTCCGAGCTTTGCAGTCCCACCCTTGCCTCCCTCACCACCCATACCTCCTGGTACCAAGTCTACCAGTGAAGTAAAACCCATGCAGCTGGGCTTGACATGTCTCTCTGCAGATGAAAGGGCCTTTAGGAGGAGGGAGAGATTGTGCCTTTATTGTGGCCAGGCAGGTCACATTTTGAAGACTTGTCCTACCCGTCCGGGAAACGCTTGCGCCTGAGGTCCTGTAGGGGAAAGACCTTAGGTGGCGTGGTTATGTCCCCAGTTATCCTGAAGGATAAGTCCCTGGTTCCCGTTACCCTTTCTTGGTCTGAGTTGTCCATCGAGATACAGGCTCTAATTGACTCTGAGGCTGCCGGCCTGTTTATAATTGATGCCTTTGTGTCTAAGCACTTGATTCCACTGCAGCTTCGTGCCACTCCACTTGCCAATTTAGGTTATTGATGGGAGACCTCTACAGTCTGCCCATGTGACTCATGAGACTGCTCCGTTGACCATGGTCATAGGGGCTCTTCACCATGAGATAATCCAATTCCAAGTCATTTCCTCACCTCATTTCCCAGTGGTTATTGGTTATCCTTGGTTACAAAGGCGCAACCCCTCTTTTGATTGGCTTCGTGCTGAGGTTCTTTCCTGGTCGCCACAATGCAGTAAGACATGTTTTCAGAAAGTGGCTAAGGTCTTGTGCACCTCTTCACTCTCCTCACTGCCGGAGGAGTACCATGAATTTAGCAATGCCTTTGACAAAGGTCAAGCCGGTAGTTTGACTCCATACCGGTTGTGTGATTGCAAAATTGACCTTCAACCTGGTGCCATAACCCCTCGTGGCCGGGATTACCCTTTGTCTGTCTGGGAGGATAAAGCCATGGAGTAGTATGTTGCTGATGCACTTTCTCAGGGATTCATCCGCAAATCCTCGTCTCCTGCGGGTGCTGGTTTCTTCTTTGTGAAAAAGAAGAGTGGGGAACTGAGACCTTGAATTGATTATAGGGGTCTCAATCATTTCACGATTAAGAATGCTTATCCAATTCCGTTGATTACGGAGTAATTAGACCGCCTCAAGGGAGCAACGATTTTCACAAAGCTTGATCTGAGAGGGGCATACAATCTCGTGAGGATCAAGGAGGGCAACAAATGGAAAACTGCATTTAATACCAGGACAGGCCATTAGGAATACCTCGTAATGCCGTTTGGTCTTTGCAACGCTCCCGCAGTTTTTCAGGAATTTATCAATTTATTTGTCCCCTGAGATTTGTTGCAGCTGTGTGTGGTGGTTTATCTCAACAATATCCTCATATTTCCCAATTCCCTAGAGAGCCATCTCACAGATGTCTGCCATGTGCTTCAGAGGCTGAGAGATAATAACTAGAATTGAGCGAACCCGAACTGTAAAGTTTGGGGTGTCCGTGACCCGGACCCGAACCCGGACATTTGAAAAAAAGTCCGGGTTCGAGGTTCGGGTATTTTATCCCACCTGTTGAATAGCTGCAGGGCAGCCAATCAACAAGCGTTTCACACGTTTGCCCTTAGAAGCCATCCGAACAACTAACCGACGGGACGTCGATAAGTTGTCCACCCTATTTTATGGGCTTGGAGCTTGGGCCTGAAAAAAAGTTTACAGGCCCAAGCCCAGGCCCAGTGCCTGTGGGGTTTGAAATGTCAAGCCCAAGCGAGTTAAGATCAATAATAGAGAGTCGGAGACTTCGTGTACCGTCTGTAGACACTCTACCGAGAGATCCCTTAACCCTTTATACTCCTATAACAACTCTATTTGGTGGTGTGTGTCGACGTTGTTTAGAGTCCCCTGTTTATTTAACTATTTAAG
>BLSH010211857.1:441107-451147 GCA_018402905.1 Glandirana rugosa | reverse complement strand
CTTTGCCTCTGGGCAGCCTGGTACACATGGCCGACTACTTGCTGCAGTGCCTGCGCAATGACAGCCGAGTTTCCCACATTGTAACTTCTTCTGATTACTGGGTGGCCACCCTGCTGGATCCCCGTTACAAGGACAACGTGCCGTCCTTAATTCCCTCACTGGAGCGTGAGAGGAAGATGCGCGACTACAAGCGCACACTGGTAGACGTGCTGCTGAGGGCATTCCCAAATGACACTGGGGCTCAGTGGAAGCACAAGGCAAAGGCAGAGGAGGAGGAGGAAGAGGCTGCCAACGCAGCTGCGGCATCGCCAGCACCTCAGAAGGCAGGGTTAGCATGGCCGAAATGTGGCAAAGCTTTGTCAGCAGCCTGCCACCACAAACAGCACCACCAGCTGATAGGCAAGGTCTTAGCAGGAGGCAGCATTTCAGCAACATGGTGGAACAGTGTGTGTGCACACGCCTACACGTACTGACTGATGGGTCTGTCCCATTCAGCTTCTGGGTCTCCAAATTGGGCACATGGCCTGAGCTTGCCCTTTATGCCTTGGTGGTGCTGGCCTACCCTGCAGCCAGTGTATTGTCTGAACGTGTGTTTAGCACGGGAGGGGGCGTTATCACAGAAAAGCGCAGCCGCCTGTCCACAGCCAACATGGACAAGCTAACCTTTATTAACCACCTCCCACCCGGCCACTGTACATATACGGCCGGGTGGGAGCTTCCCCGTTCTGACAGGACGTATATATGTGGACAAGCTAACCTTTATTAAAATGAACCAGGCATGGATCCCACAAGACTTGTCTGTACCTTGTGCAGAATAGACATTTAGACCGGCCTCACACAGCCATTGGTATACTTGTTTTTTTGAATATGCCTTAATATTTTGGTGGTTACCCCAATTAGAAAAAAAAAACAAACAAACAAAAAGTGTTGGCTACCTCCTCCTCCTCCACCACCGCCACTTTCACCTACACTGCCACGGTCACGGCCTAGTCAACCTCTAGGCTCCTACTCCACATCCACCCCCCCTTTCCATTTTTATTTTTTTATTTGATTTTAAGTTATTTTCCCTATCCCCATTTTTTTTGTAGGGCACTTGTCCTTACCCCATTTTACTTCCTTTTGCAGCCCTCTAGCACTTGCCAGGACTTTTTTACAGCCATTTTTGTGCCGAAAAGTTCGGGTCCCCATTGACTTCAATGGGGTTCGGGGTCAAGTTCGGTACCGAACCCAAACTTTTTCCCGAAGTTCGGCCGTATTCGCCTAACCCGAACATCCAGGTGTTCGCTCAACTCTAAAGGTGATCATTTATAATCACTTTAACTAACCTGTATTCTTTATACTGCCATCTTGTGGCCAGGTATAGAATTATTTCTGGCGTATCTATTACTTTATGTGGATTCACTCCTCTGTTCATTTGTTGCCTGTTTCATACCCATTGCATCTCTAATTAGAAAGCATACTTCTTTATAAGGCACATACATCATGGCATAGGGGATTTTCCTTCCCCAACATTTTTATTGAAGATAGCATTGAGATATAGGATTAGGGATGAGCCGAACACCCCCATGTTCGGTTCGCACCAGAACATGTGAACAGACAAAAAGTTCAGGGCGAACATCCGAACACCATTAAAGTCTATGGGACCCGAACATGAAAAATCAAAAGTGCTAATTTTAAAGGCTTATATGCAATGTTATTGCCCTAAAAAGTGTATGGGGACCCGGTCCTGCCCTAGGGGACATGTATCAATGAAAAAAAAAACTTTTAAATCGATCAGCCCCCCTAAAATCCAAACCAGACCCTTATCCGAGCATGCAGCCCTGGCCGGTTAGGATGAGCGAGCACCCCCCCCCTCCTGAACCATACCAGGGTACATGCCCTCAACATGGGGAGTATGGGTGCTTTGGGGGAGGGGGCTCTGCCCCCCCACCTCAAAGCACCTTGTCCCCATGTTGATGGGGACAAGAGCCTCTTCCCCACAAGCCTGGCCAGTGCTTGTGGGGGTCTGCGGGCGGAGGGGCTTATAGGAATGTGGAAGCACCCTTTATTAATGGGAACATACATTGTACCCCTACCTGTTCACCAAAAAAGGAGTGCAGTGTAAAAAAAAAACAGTAGGCATTTTTTGACAAGTCTTTTATTTTGTATTATAGCTCTTTTCTTCTTTCTTCTTTCTTCCATCATCTTCTCCTGGCCCGGTCCTTCTTTTGGTCTTCTTCTTTTAGTCTTCTTGCTTCCTCTCTTCGTCTTCAATCTTCAATCTTATTTCTTCTTTCCCCGCTGCTGCAGTCCTGCCCCTGCGCGTCTTGACGAATGAGCGGTCTTCACGATGACAGTTCTTTTATAAGAAGGGGCGGGGCCAACCGTGACGTAAATGGATGACCCGCCCCCTCTGACATCACATGATGCCAGAAGGGGGCGGGTTCACTCAGTTACATCACTGGGTGGCCCCGCCCCTTCTTATAAAAGTACTGTCATCGCGAAGACCGCCTATTCGGGAAGACGCGCAGGGACAGGACTGCAGCAGCGAAGAGAGCGGCGGCGGGGAAAGAAGAAAGAAGATGAAGATTTTAGATTGAAGACGAAGAGAGGAAGCAAGAAGACTAAAAGAAGAAGAAGAAGACCAGAAGAAGGAGCGGGCCAGGAGAAGATGGAGGAAGAAAGTAGAAAGAATAAAGAGCTATAATACAAAATAAAGGACTTGTCAAAAACTGCCTATTGTTTTTTTTTTTTTTACACTACACTCCTTTTTTGGTGAATGGGTAGGGGTACAAAGTACTCCAAACCTATTCACATGGGGGGGGGGTCGGGATCTGGGTGCCCCCTTATTAAAGGGGGCTTCCGGATTCTGATAAGCCCCCTGCCCGTAGACCCCCACAACCACCGGCCAGGGTTGTGGGGATGAGGCCCTTCTCCCCATCAACATGGGGATAAGGTGCTTTGGGGGGGGACCTCAAAGCATCCTCCCCATGTTGAGGGCATGTGGCCTGATGTGGTTTGGAGGGGCGTTCTTTCGTCCCCACCCCCTCCTGCCATGCCAGGGCCGCGTGCTCGGATAAAGGTCTGGTTTGGATTTTGGGGGGGACCCCACGCCATTTTTTAAAAAAATTTTGGCACGGGGTTTTCCTTAAATACCATACCAGACCTGAAGGGCTTGGTTTGGATTTTGGGGGGACACGCATGTCATTTTTTAAAAAAATTTTTGCGCAGGCCATGCTGTTGTAAATGACTTTAAAAATTGTGATAAAATCCCCCAGTCAAACAGGTGGCCAAAAATTGGGCCTTGGGTGCTGAAGGTCCCAGAACACTGTAACCCCTTGCAGTTACTCTTGTCGGACGGAGGAACTGGGCCTAATGTTGTCAATTAGTTTTCAAATTGTGACGAAAGCCCCCAAACAGGTGGCCAAAAATTGGGCCTTGTGTGTTGGCGGTGCCAGAACACTGTAAACCCTAGCAGTTACTCTTGTTGGATGGAGGATGTCAGGAAGCCCACGGAACGATCCGTGCACTCCGGCGTACGCGCGCATCAATGCGAACGATCATTGCCGCCAAAAGCCCTATTTAAGTCGGTCCTCCACACTGTCACTTTGATGTTTGGTCTGCAGCTTCTGCTTCTTGTTACCTGTGTTCCTGTACCCGTTTACCTGTGACCTTGACCCAGATTGTCCTGCTACTCTACTTGTCTGCTGCCTGCCCTGACCTCGGATTGCCTTGTGACCTGCCTCTGCCTTCTCCTTCTGCCTGCTGTTGTCTGATCGTTGCCGACCCGGCCTGCCCGACCCTGCTCTGCTGTCCAGCCAGTCTGCATCAGCATCTTGCTCTGCTGTCCAGCCAGTCTGCATCAGCATCCTGCTCTGCTGTCCAGCCAGTCCACATCAGCATCCTGCTCTGCTGTCCAGCCAGTCCGCATCAGCATCCTGCTCTGCTGTCCAGCCAGTCTGCCTCAGCATCCTGCTCTGCTGTCCAGCCAGTCTGCCTCAGCATCCTGCTCTGCTGTCCAGCCAGTCTGCATCAGCATCCTTGTGACCTGCCTCTACCTTCTCCTTCTGCCTGCTGTTGTCTGATCGTTGCCGACCCGGCCTGCCCGACCCTGCTCTGCTGTCCAGCCAGTCTGCATCAGCATCCTGCTCTGCTGTCCAGCCAGTCTGCATCAGCATCCTGCTCTGCTGTCCAGCCAGTCTACATCAGCATCCTGCTCTGCTGTCCAGCCGGTCCATAAGCCGGAGTTGTAGGAGAGGTCTCCCTCTACCGTCTTGCTCACCCTCCAGGTACGTAACAGTACCAAACAGCCATGACTGAGCTAGCCAGGGATACCACTCCGATGGATGAGATTTGCCGACACCTGGCAGCCTTGACACAAGCCATACAGTCTCTTCAGGATGGCTACGCTAGAAAACCAAGTCCAGTCGATGGCGTCCCCAGCTACAGGATCCTTTGACTTGGCTTCTTCCTCAGCCCAGGCCAGTGCATCCTCCGGACCTTCAGTGGTGATGTAACCTCCTGAGCACCGAGTGCCGACTCCTGAACATTTTTCTGGTGATCGGGGTAAATTCAGAGCTTTCTGGAATGCCTGTCAGCTCTATTTTGCCCTCCAGCCACAGACTTTTTCCTTGGAATCCACAAAGGTGGGATGCATCATCTCCCTCCTGCAAGGGGAGCCGCAGTCCTGGGCGTATCGACTTCTGGAGCAGAACGATGTTCAGCTTAATTCTATGCAGACCTTTTTCAACACCATGGCCCAGTTGTACGATGATCCGCAAAGGACTGCCACAGCCGAAGCAGCTCTGCATGCACTCCAGCAAGGCCGCAGAGCGGCCGAGGACTATGTCATGGACTTTAGACGCTGGAGTGCTGACACCAACTGGAATGACGCTGCCCTCTGTCATTAGTTTCACCTGGGCCTCTCTGAGAGCCTGAAGGATGAGTTGGCCCGGGTTGGAGTACCAAGCTCCCTGGAGGCGCTGATCAAGCTTTCCATCCAGATCGATCGGCTCCTAAGGGAGCGCAGAGCGGAGAGATCTTCCCAGTCGTTCCGTCCCACCTGGATGCTACCCAAAGCACCTGTTCCGGTTCCTAGAGGTCCCATCTCCTCCATACCAGAAGCTCCTGAACCCATGCAGTTGGGTCTGATCCGTACCTCACTGACCCCGGAAGAACGCCAACGCAGACGTACGAATAACCTGTGTCTGTACTGTGGAGAAGCCGGTCACTTTGTACGCACCTGTCCTGCCAAGCTACGTAAGTATCCAGCCTTATCTTCTCCTGATCAGCCATCCTTGCCTGCCATGCCTGCTAACTCAACTCATATTACTCTACCCATCTTGTTCCAGCTCCCAGGAAGAACCGTGTCGGTGACCGCAATAATTGATTCCGGCGCCTGCAGCTGTTTTATCGACCAGTCTTTCTCCACACAACAGCGCATCCCGCTACAGACCCGGGAACGAGAACACGCAGTATTCCTGGCTGATGGGTCTCGCATTAAGTCCGGACTGGTTACCAAGGAGACCCCACCTCTACTGACCTTCAGCTCCACTAGCCACCGAGAACTACTGCGCCTGGATGCCATCTCATCCCCCCTGTTTCCTGTCATCCTGGGCCTACCTTGGTTGCAGGGCCATAACCCCCAAATAGCAAGCATGGGGCTGACACCTTACCCCCCCACCGGCCCTATGACTGTCCCATTGAACTCCTCCCAGGGGCTGAGATTCCCTTCGGCCGCATCTTCCCCTTGTCAGAACAGGAATCAGGAGTACTAAAGAATAACATTGATGAGAACCTTGGGAAGGGGTTCATCCGGCCATCTACCTCTCCAGCCGGTGCAGGCATATTCTTCGTGGAGAAAAAAGAGGCTGTGTGTTGATTACCGGGACTTGAACAAGATAACGGTCAAGAACCGCTACCCCCTTCCCTTGGTTCCTGAACTATTCCAGAGGCTTAAATCAGCATGCATTTTTACTAAGCTTGATTTAAGAGGAGCCTACAACCTTGTTCACATAAGAAAAGGGGATGAGTGGAAGACCGCTTTTCGCACGAGATACGGACACTTTGAGTATCTGGTAATGCCCTTCTGCCTTTGCAATGCCCCGGCCACCTTCCAGTACTTTATTAAGGACATCTTCAAAAACTTCCTGGACATCTTTGTTGTTGTCTATTTGGACGATATATTAGTCTTTTCCGTGTCATTAGACGTACACCAGGGACATGCAAGGAGTGTGCTATGTCAGCTCCGGGAGCATAGACTCTGGGCCAAGGCCGAGAAATGTGACTTTGAGCGGCAAAGTATAAAGTTCCTGGGGCTGATCATCTCTACCAATGGAATCACAATGGATACCCAGAAGGTCACAGCAATATTGGATTGGCCGGCCCCCACGGACAAAAAGGGAATTCAATGTTTTGTGGGCTTCGCCAACTTCTACCGCAAATTTATTAAGAACTTTTCAGCCATCATCCACCCTATCACGCAGTTGACTAAGCAGGGTTTCCATTTCTGCTGGGCTGAAGAAGCACAGGTGGCCTTTGAGACTTTAAAAAAGCGATTTACAGTCGCCCCTGTTCTAAGCCACCCTGACCCTGCCCTACCCTACATCGTCGAAGTGGACGCTTCTGAAAGCGCCGTCGGGGCCATTCTGTCACAACGCCAAGGCCTCAAGGAAGCAACACACCCAGTGGCGTTCTTCTCACGAAAGCTTTCTCCAGCTGAGAGGAATTACGATGTAGGGGATCGGGAGTTTTTAGCTTTCAAGGCCGCTCTGGAGGAATGGAGATACTTGTTGGAGGGAGCAGCACACCCGATCCTGATCTTCACGGATCACAAGAATCTAGAGTATCTGAGAACTGCAAAACGTTTGAAGCCCCATCAAGCCCGGTGGGCACTCTTCTTCAAGATTTACATTCCATATCACCTACAGGCCCGGATCAAAGAACACTAAGCCCGACGAGTTATCACGCATGTTTGTGGATCCAAGAAACATTCCGGAGCCAGATACCATTTTACCAGCTGGTAACTTCTTGCTGTTACACACCAGTTTGTTGAATCAACTACAATCTGCTTCTGTAGGATTACACGGTCCCCCCGGAGTCACTTTACAAGCCAGGGATGGACTCCTATGGAAGGATAAACAGATCTTTGTACCCGAGGAGACTCGGACTCAGGTGCTAGAAGTATGCCATGACCATCCCCTGGCAGGCCACTTTGGCATCCACAAGACCCTTGAACTGGTGCAACGTTCATTCTGGTGGCCTGGCCTGGAAAAAGATTGCCAAGCTTATGTGAAATCCTGTACCACCTGTATTCGGAACAAGAGCTCCAGAAGCAAAGCATGGGGATTACTCAGACCTCTGCCCATACCTGACAGACCTTGGAAGATGATTTCAATGGACTTTATAGTCGCTCTTCCACCCTCCAACCAGTGCACTGCCATCTTTGTCATCGTGGACCGTCTGTCAAAGACGGCTCACTTCGTTCCATTGAAAGATACTCCTTTGGCCACAGAGACTGCCAGAGTCTTTATTAAGGAAATTGTGAGACTCCATGGTGTGCCTAAGAATATTGTCTCAGATCGTGGTGTTCAGTTCACCTCCAAGTTCTGGAAGGCGTTATGTGGAACCTTGCAGATCGAACTCTCCTTTTCATCCGATTATCACCCCCAGACCAATGGGCAAACCGAGCGCACCAACCAGACCTTGGAGCAGTACATCCGGTGCTTCACCTCTTTTGTTTAGGATGACTGGGTGTCGTTGCTTCGCTTGGCAGAGTTTGCTTACAATAATTCCAACCACTCGGCCACCCAACAGTCTCTTTTCTTTGCCAACTATGGGTTTCATCCCACCTTCCTACCTGACGTTGTTCCTGAATCTTCTGTCCCTGCAGTTCAGGATACCTTGGGCTTCTTCTCCCACAACAACTTGCTGCTATAAGAGACCATTGCAAAGGCCCAGAAGGACAGTAACAGGTCATTTGACAGGAAAAGCAGAGGGGAACTGATTCTGCAACCGGGAGACCAGGTTTGGTTGTCCACAGCCAATCTAAGGTTGGCATGTCCCTCGAAGAAGCTGGCACCTAGATTCATCGGCCCCTTTCCGGTAAGGAGGAGGATCAATGACGTATCTTTTGAATTATCCTTGCCAGAGTCTTTTAAGATTCATCCGGTGTTTCACGTGTCCCTGCTGAAACCTGCAGTGCCCGACCCATTTCCTGACCGCTGTTCAAGATCTCCGGTGCCCGTTATCATTAACGAAGATGAGGAATTTGAGGTTGAGGCCATCATTGACTGCAGGAGAAGAACACACCACTCTGCCTCTGAACAACCGAAGCATCAGAAACACGTTGTCCAGGGCCAGCAGCAGGACATGGTAAACTCCCAGGGTCTGGAAAGGTGTTGCACAAACTTTTCTTCAAGGTATCCTGAAGATTCATCCTCTGCACCCTCTGCGCAGGCAGGATGAGTTCTGAAACTTTACCCTTGTAATGTGGATCAAGAAGGGTTGCCAGCCAGTAATGATCCCTCTCCTTGATACCATGAATCCTAGGGTCTTTTCGCAGGCTTTTCAGAATCAGAGAGCCCGAGTGTCCTCTGGGTCACTGAGGATGACATTATCAGGAATTCCCTCCTCCCAGCCACGTACAACTGTGGCCTGAAAGCCATGATCCCTTGAAGACTGCTGTGTATTATACTCCACATCCATACTGACACAATCCTCCTCCTCCTCCTGTGTGCTTGGCGGCTCTGCAGGAATACTCTCTGCATAAAGGGGGGCTTGAGAGGAAAGGAAGTCCTCCTTCTTCCTCCCTTTGTTGTGCCTCAAGTGCCCTGTCCATGATTCCACGAAGCATGTGCTCCAGAAGGAATATTAGTGGGTCAGTGTCACTGATGCATGCATTGTCTCTGCTCACCATCCTTATGGCCTCCTCAAATGGTGACAGGACAGTGCATGCATCCTTGATAATTAGCCACAGATTTGGCGAAAAAAAGCCAAGCTCCCCTGAACCTGTCCTGGTGCCATGCTCACAGAGGCCCTCATTGATGGTCCTCTGCTGTGCGTGGAGTCGCTGCAGCATTGCCAATGTTGAGTTCCCCCTGGTGGGCATGTCACAAATGAGGCGGTTGTTGGGCAGCTTGAATTCCCGCTGGATGTCAGCCAGCTGAGCACTGGCACTGTATGATCAGCGGAAATGACCACAGACTTTCCTGGCCTGCCTCAGGATATGTGGTAAGCCTGGTTACCTGGTCAAGAAACGCTGCACCACCAAATTCAAGACGTGTGCCAAGCATGGAACATGTATCAATTGTCCCAGTCGGAGGGCAGAGAGAAGGTTGGTGCCATTGTCGCATACAACCATTCCTGGCTCAAGCTGCTGTGGTGTCAACGACCTCTGAGCCTGCCCCCACAAAGCTGAAAGAATCTCTTCCCCAGTGTGGCTCCTGTCCCCAAGACAGACTAACTGAAGCACCGCATGGCATCTTTTAGCCTGACGGCTTGTATAGCCCCTTGAATGCTTAGGGAGCACTGCAGGTTCGGAGGACAATTCTGCACAAGAGGCCACAGAGGTAGAAGAAGAGGAGGGGTGGAGAAGGAGGCGGATGTGGAAAAATCACCACCAGCTTTTTGGAGGCGTGGTGGTGGAACTATTTCCAAAACTGAACCCTGTACTGCATCCTTCCCAGCTGCCAGCAGAGTTACCCCGTGCCAGTCCCTGTAATGGAAAGGAAGTACCGCGTGACCCATTGAGACGACCGTCGACCCTTCCTACGTCATGTCCCAAGTCAAAACCTTTATCAAGGTGGTGGTGCGGAGGTTTTTCGACCACCACTAAAAAGGTGTAGGCGGAGGAAGAGGTGGGGAGGAGAAGAAGATGGAGACACCGGAGAACACGTCTTAACAGGAGGCTTGGACGTCACGAGGGATTCGTAAGTTCCCCGATATGTTCGGCAGTCCGATTTTCTACGGTACGCCACGAAGTCAATCAGACAGAACCCCTGTCCTCGGTGTGACCCCTTCTCTAAGAAAGTCGAAACACCCCCGTCCGAGTCTCCAGCAAC
>BLSH010211857.1:417054-432402 GCA_018402905.1 Glandirana rugosa | reverse complement strand
AGCACAAAACCATGACTGAAAAGTTCTTTGCAGAATCCTAAGGAGACCTGTTTAGGAAGCACTCCTTGAGCATACTACCACCTCTAAGTTCTGCATACTAATTGCCTTGCTTTGGAACTGTAAATTGTCTTATAGTACATATGGATACTCAGGATTGTTAACATATTGCTGTATTTATATCATTATTCACTACATAAAACCAGAACATTCCTAGAAGACGTTGTCTTGCCTGGTCTCATTAAATCACTGCCATTCAGTTAGGCCCGCCACAAAAAGATGGATCTAATTCAAGAAGGCTTGTATGCTGGAGGGTGTGGAACCATTAGCTCTCGAGTAAGGTTCTGCTAGATGGTGCAAAAAATCAAGATTTTAATTGGGTTAGATCTTTTAACATGGAATCATGTGGAGATGTGTTAGAACTGCAGAAGACCTTAACCTCTCTCCATCTCCATAACATAGAGGGAGGTATTCTGTAGTCCACAAAAGACAGCTGAGAACAATATAATTGATAGCAGTGTAACACAAGCAAAACGTATCAGAAGTTATCAACTTGCAAGATTTTGACAAAATCAATTGGATTTTTTTGCATTTTTGAACAAATATACTGTAGCAAAGACCTTTCAATTACATATTTAACAGACCAAAAGAGAAGTTTATTTAGAAAAAACAAACAAACCACTGAACTCTAAGCTGCAGCAACTTTTCTTGTCTGAACAAGAGTGAAAGCACTGCTCCACGTCAGCCAATTCAACACTGCCCCAATAGCACTGAGCAGGTGCCGGCCCAGTTCACAGCTGATGATAAAGGCAAAAGGAAGTCTGGACGGCTACATAACTGAAGATATAAACCTTATCTAGAAAATCACCAAAGAGGGTAAAAACATCATAGAAAATAAGCAGCAGAGGAGAAGGATAACCCTCGGATGCATTTTGCACTGTACTAGCACTTCTTTTCTATTAAACAGCAGGAGCTCCTGAGATTGTTGGGTCCTTCTGCCACTCCCAGTGGTGACTCACCTTTAACTGGACAAGTTCGCTAACACGCTAGTAGTGTTACAAAAATGGCTTTATTTGGGTCAGGACAAGCCCTCCAAAGAAAAGTTACATCAACAAAAGTGTTCACCAAATATTAAATAGATGAACTAGCAATCATTAAGACCCCTTTCACACTAAGGCGTTTTTCAGGCGCTTTTGCACTAAAAATAGTGACTTAAAAACGCCTGAAAAGCTCCCCCCAATACACCCCAGTGTGAAAGCCCGAGTGCTTTCACACTGGGGCAGTGTGCTTGCGGGATGGTAAAAAAAGTCCTGCAAGCCGCATCTTTGCAGCGGTGTGGGAGCGGTGTATTCACCGCTCCTATACCGCCCCTGCCCATTAAAAACAAAGGGGGCAGTGCTCCCGAAGCGCAGAACACTGCTTCGGTAGCACTGCTAACCGGCACTTTCAACCCCTTTTTAACCCCTTGTGGGGGGGGTTTAAAAGCGCACTGACGCCGCCCGAATAGCGAGCGGTAAAGCGCCACAAATTAGTGGTGTTTTATCGCTAACGCTCGGGCGGCCCCGGTGTGAAAGGGGTCTAAGGCTTGTGATTTTTGTTCCTTATTATCATCTGTAAAAAAACTTGCCAAATGCACTGGGAGGATAAGAGTAGAATGACCGGGTACAGGGCTGCTGTTAGAAATCATGGGGCCTTCCTGATGGGGCCCCTCCAACCCCGCCTACACCACCCCCGAGGTGCAGTGGAACAGCAGCACATTTATCCACCTACGCCCTGTAAATGAAAAAAAAGTTTCTCATCTGCTCCAACCTCCTCTAGTGACATGATGAAGTCTAGGGAAATGTAAATTAAGCCCTGGTAAACAAGTAGGAGTGGGGGTGGGGTCTAGTAAAATCAATTTATTCATTTAGGCAGAAATGAATAAAGCTGCCCTTGGCACCCCTGTTTAGCTGATGAGGCCTGTGCCCAGTACAACAGGACCAGTTGTACTGCCTTATCAGCCGCCCTGTCCCGGGTGGAAAGTAATAAAATAGGCCCAGTAAGGAATAACTCCAAAAACAGAACATCATGTAACAAACAGTATGGCCTATCTCTTTGCCCCCAACTACACCATTGGCCAGTGTAGGGCGCAGTGGGGTCTTTTAGAATGTTCACTCTATACTTGAAATTCAAAGGGGTATCTTGAAGCATTCTGGGCAGATTCCCTGAGTGCGGCCAAGTAGTAGTAAATTGTGGCCAAAGTGCCTTTCACCACAGATTCCTAATGGGTGTCCTCAGATCAATCGTCTGTTCCCCCAGGAGGCCAAGTGAGAGGTCATGTCATGTTCTGGGGCTCCAATCTCAAGCCTGTTCTCTCCCTCTATGGATTGCACAGTCCATGTCCCTGACAGACCCTCTAAGGTTCTCTCTTTTGTGCACACCACAGTACTACTGTAGCATGTGTTTCTCAACAACCTGCTTCTTGCTTCCAGCACAGTAAAGCAACACATAGCTCTATAATAGGGTTGCCACATAATCCCTTTAATCCAGGACACATATGAATTACACAGGTTCTGAGGCCAATTTAATGCAGGTAAGGCATCAAGTGAGTTTAATTACCACCTTAATCAGCCTGAGAACCTGTGTAATTAATATGTGTCCTGGATTAAAGGGATGATGTGGCAACCCTACCAGTGGCGGCTGGTGAAGTTTTAAGATGGTGGGGCGCTAGACCCCGCCCTTCCTTTTTGGTTCCTCCCACGTCTTAGAAGCCACACCCCTTATAGACTCCACCCACTCAATGTACAGTATAACTCAGCTGTCAGTCCTAATTCTCAATAAAATATTGCTGGCTCATTCCTCCATTAAATCCCAAAGGTAAAGAACTACATTAGCTGTGAGGTCTGCACAGGAACCCAGCACAGACTGGCATTATGAGGGTTTTCATGTATGTGCTATGCCATCAAGCTCCATCCTAATTCCTTATTTTATAATAGGAACGCTGGAAATCCTCCACTAACCCCTGACACATGGTGAGCCATAGAAATGTCCCTGGTTTTTGGAACTGACCAGCTTCACTAATATAAATCTTCATTATCTGTCAAAAAAAGTTCAAAATGTAATTATAAAATCAGGCGCTTTAAGATGGCATTCATTGGAAAGCAGTTATTGTAGAGAAATTGTCATGAGTGGACATTCCTCTTGTTCTGATGTTTGATGCTGAGCTACACAGAGGCTGAGCAATGCTCCATGAAAACCGGCAGCTTCAACCAACACAGCAACAACTCCACTCCTGGTGACTTATTGGTCCCTGCATTGTAAGTCATGAATCATTGCAGGGATGAAGAAGTCACCAGGAGTGGAGTTGTTGCTGTTTTGGTTGAAGCTGCCTGTTAAACAGTAAAGTAAGAAGAGGGTGTGCGGTGCTGCTGAGCTCTGTGGTTCCCCAATGTCAGCAGACTAATTGCAGATTACTGCCTGTGTATCCCTGAGACCTCCCTGTGACTTACATGCTGGCTCAGAGTTCTTATCCTACTGCTGAGCTTTGGAAGGGACCTGTTCAGCCTTATCTGTTATCTATGGATGCAGACTAATCACTGCCTGTGTATTGCTGGGAGCTCCCTGTCATGTGTGCTCAGAGATCTTACCTTGCAGACACAGCTCTGCTTGGATCTGATTGTCCCTCTGAGCTTCCCATTACTCAAGCTGTAGTCACCCATGATGATCCATCCAGGCAAGAGATCTACTGCTCCCTTTCCTCTCCTCCATTGAGCGATCCCTCATGTCCTCCTCCTCTGCTCTGTACAGGATGGTGGGTTGGGGAAGGGTCCCTGGTGGTGAGGGGAAACACTGCTGGAGGTAGAGACTAAGTGTCGGAGTGCGACTTGTGGAGGGGGGGACATAGCTGGGCAGCTGGCCAGAATGTGTAACTGCAGGCAGAGAAAATCTTGGCTCCCCCCCAGGCAGAGACCAAATGGACTAGGCAGTTTAAGGTCTGTAGATTTAGACGCCCAGGAACTCAGAATGGAATGTTGGAAAGCAGCCAATGAGGGTGGAGAATTCATTTTACTGTGTTCTAGATAGGGTTTTTTAATGAGATTTGGGACGTCTGCCCTGTTGCTAGGTAGATTACACTTCTTTCTTATCTAATCTGTCTATTCCAGCAATTAGCAACAGCAGCACAGCTAGAGAGAAATTCCAAAGATTTTTTTTTTCTTGGAATTTCTCTCTAGCTGTGCTACTGTTGGTTAATAATTATAGTTAATTTTTATTTCTTACTTATTTTTTTGGTGGGGCACTGCCCCAGCAGTCCTTATGGGCGAGCCTCCACTGAATCCTACTCTATAGGCTGTTGTGTGAGATCTCAGCAGCAAAAGCACCCCTGATCTCTCCTTTCCTGCTTCCTAACTGCTCTTCCCCCTCTGCACAACCATACCCTGAACACAATCCCCCAAACTCCTGCACCTCTCAGATAGCTCTTTCATTTTGTCCTTGCTCTATCCAGTGGGCAGGGCTTCAGACTGACTGTATTTGCAGCCAATCATTATCAGCTCACTTCCTGCTCCTCCTGGAGGCCTGTCAATCTCCTGCAGGAATACATAATTCTGCAATGCCTAGGCCGTGTGGCTCCCAAAATGTAAAAGGGTTGCCAGCCACGGCTACAGGTCTTGCACTTAAAACTGTTTTTTATCATAGACCATGAGGTGACCTGTGCTGCTTTCTAATAAAGAAGAACTGTTGCTGCAGCCCGGAGTGTGGGGACTCAGGTGTTTTCCAAATGATTCACTGGAGTGCAACTAATTGGGGATGTCACTGGGGAATTTGCATTGAAGCTTTGATGAGCCAATGACCTTGGGCGGTATATATACTGTATATCATTGTTAGAGTTTACATACACTTTAAAGAGAATTTAAAGCAAATCTTTTTTTGCACAGCAAACTAACAGGTTGCCTTTAATAAAGGCCCTACCTAAACGCACATCCACACTTTTCCTCCACTCCTCCATTGATCTCTTTGCTCTCTGGGAGCAAAGAAATATAGTTGATATGGGGGAGGTCTCTCCTGCCTATGAGGCAGCAATGATGCTTGGGAATTGGCAGCTTAGACACCCAGTGCTGCAACATGGGGCAGGAAGACAGTTTTCATCTCTGTGTAGGCTCCGAATAATAACTTGAAGTTTACACAATGATAAATCTGTCCTCTTCCCCTCTCCAAGGGGAAAGTGTAATGTAATTTCAATGTGCCCATATTTTTGAGTTATAAGGCCTTCACAAGTTTGTATTTTTTTTACTGTTACTGCACATGGGCGGTTTGGCCCATCAGCATCAAATCCTGGTATTTTCAGGCACTAGGGTATCACAGGTACGGCACCCAGCTCTTCTGCCAGTAGCTTGTCAAAATCTATGACAGGCTGAAATACGTGGTAAAGGGACGCTGTACCAAGCGGTACTCACTTTTAAGCTCATAAGTGTTTAGAAACATATGCCCCAAATACAGGGGTTCTGCAGTCAGGACATACATCCCAGAGCACATACTGCCATGAATATGAGTAGTGCTCAGTAAGGTGTACTACCATTGCGTATTTCAGCCTGTCATAGATTTTTACGGGCTACTGGCAGCAAGGCTGGGCTGTACCTTACACTTACTAGCATCTGAAAATACCAGGATTTGATTGCGGACAGGTCATACCACCCATATTCTCTTGAAGATACTGTTTGACGGCAAAAAACATTGCTTGACCAGTGACATCATTATGCCCGCCGAGGGTTGCTAGCAAGGCACGTTTACATGCTTGTACCTGCTTTTTGATTCACCTCTGTAACTAACCGGTTCATTTTTAATAAGTTTGTAAGCTCTAAGGAGCAAGGCCCTCTGATTCCTCTGGAAATTGAATTGTAGTGTCTTAATGAAATATTTCAATAAAAAGTTTTTTTTTAACAAAAAAAAGGAGATTGAATTGACTGTACTGTCAGCCCTAATGTTATAAACCACTGCAGAAACTGTTGGCACTATATAAATCCTGTATAATAATAATAACATAGCAGTTTTACACTATGTGCGACCTCTGTTGCTTTCTATGAATGTGTGTGCTGCCTGGCCTGACATGCTGACCTATGAAGTGACCGAGGTTTAACTTCTTGCCTACTAGGCATCTTTACCCCCTTCCTGCCCAGGTCAACATTTCATGCAACACTGTACCTAAACAAAATTTTTATCATTTTTTTGAGACATATAAAGCCTTCTTTTGGTGGTATTTAACCACTTCACCCCCGGAAGGATTTGCCAGGTTAGGACCAGAGCACTTTTTGCGATTCGGCACTGCATCGCTTTAACTGACAATTGCGTGGTCGTGCGACGTTGTACCCAAACAAAATTTGCGTCCTTTTTTTCCCCACAAATAGAGCTTTCTTTTGGTGGTATTTGATCACCACTGCATCGGCATGCCCCCACCAACAGAGCAGGGAACCGCCATGTTTACATCGGCGGTTCCCCGTTCTTTCACTCTGGCCGCTCATCGCAGCTCGCCGGCGGACATCTCCTCCGTAGTGTGTCGGGCACGAGTCCCTAGCTGTGCCTGCGCAAATCGACACCTATTTACGGTGATTCGCGGGGCGCGTCCACACTGCCGCCGTAAATTTACAGCGCGCAGTGTGGAACCGGTTAATCATCACTGGCTTTTATATTTTTTGCTAAAAAAATACTAAAATTGACCGAAAATTTTTAGAAAAAAAATTTTTTTTCTTAGTTTCTGTTATAAAATCTTCTAAATAACTAATCTTTCTCCTTCACTGATGTGCGCTGATGAGGCTGCACTAATAGGCGGCACTGATGGGCACGGATAGGCAGTACTGATGGCCACCAATAGGCGGCACTGATTAGGCTGCACTGATGAGGCTGCCCTGATGGGCACATATAGGTGGCATTGATGGACACTGATAGGCCTCACTGGTGGGCACTGACAGGCAGCACTAATGAGCACTGACTGGCATCACTGATGGGCACTGATTGGCTCAGATTGGCAGCATCTGTGGGCACTGTTGGGACTGCACTGACAGTCAGGACACTAATGATCAGTGTCCTGATTTATCTGTGTAGATGTCCCCTGTGTGGATTTACCATTTCCTCTCCTCACGCACTGTCAGCTTAAGGATAGGACTGTCGAAAACATGTTTACACTGTAATCAGCTGTGATTAGGCACAGCTGGTCACATGGGAAAGAACCGCTATGATTGGTACTTTACCCCGATCTATGATCATCACAGATCCCTGCCGATGTGCGCCGCACTATCACGGGAGGACGTCCATAGACACCCTCCCAGCAATGTGAGCCTGTGCTACAGCCGTCTTTTGGCTATAACATGGGCAGGAAGAGTTTAAGTTGGTGGTTTGCTGTGATCATTGCTGGATATCTGGAGGCTTGTTATCAACATGCTTGCTTGATCTCTGTCACAGGAATCATTTATATTTGGTAAGAGGCCATTGTTTCCTGTGGTGGAGGGCATCCCTTCAAGCTATTTTCACCCAATTGGTGTATGGCGGAATGCTTTAATTCTTTTGAAATGTTTTAGTTCTTTCTTCACCACGTTGAAGATTTTCACATCATTGGACTTTAATATATTTAACTTTTCACTTCTTTCCAAGGTATTTAGTAAGAGGCATGGCAAGTTTTTTGAAGTTGTAAAGTTTTGTCACTTTTTTTGTAAAATGAACACATTAAAAAAAACTTTTTAACAGTACAGCGTCATCATATAAAGGATGTGGCAATGATCAGGGACACTGACTGGTGACAGTATGTAAAAAAATATATATATTTTTTTATTTTTTCATAGTAACACTGTACTTTGGAGAAGTGATTGGGATTTTTTTTACACATTATGATTGTTTATACCAGTGAATGTCACTGTTAGAAGCATCCATTTCTACTGAATTAAACTGATTCATTCAGTGTGTTTTGTTGTGATTAGCTGTGATTGACCACAGCTAATCACATGGTACAGATGATTGGCCCTGTCTGTACCATGTGATCATTGTGACCAATCACAGCTAGCATGAAAGGAAGCCATCCATTATTTATAATTGCCATGTAATCTGCTGTGATTGGTCACAGTGATTACATGGTAATGGCAGCGATCCCGTACACTGATCAGTTATCGGCTGTATCAGGCATGTTCCGGGAGGATGTCATATTGCAAAATGACAGTTGGGAGGGAAATCGTTAATATATTCCCTGCATTATTGTAAAAAAATGTCCCAGTAATTGTATTGCCCGCTCACCTGCCTATAAATTCTCCTATCTTGATCCAGGGATGTGCCAGTCTGCAGCTGTGCGTGCCTTCCTTCCTCTATTCACAGGGCACAGAGGCAGCAGCGGAAGCCATTGGCTCCTGCTGCTCTCAATAACACCCTGTGAAGAGGGAGCGGGGACAGGGCCAAACCATGCTGTGTGTGCCTATGGACAACCACAGGCCTGTTCAGGAGTAGGCATGCAGGTGTATCCTATAGCAATCAGCTTGATATGGGGGTATACACATAAGAGGAGGGGCTGAGAGAGGCTTCTGGTGTCCACCAGTAGTGGACACCAGAAGAGGAGGATTGGGGCTGCTCTGTGCAATACCATTAAGCAGGGATCCTCAAATTACGGCCCTCCAGCTGTTGCGGAACTACACATCCCATGAGGCATTGTAAAACTCTGACATTCACAGACATGACTAGGCATGATGGGAATTGTAGTTCCTGAACAACTGGAGGGCCATAGTTTGAGGACCCCTGCCATTAAGTATAATATGTTTTTTATTTTTGAAAAAAAGAAATCCAGCCTATGCATGCAGGACAACTCAACAAGTTCACTTTAACTACTTCCTGGCCTGAAAATGGTTTCAGTATCCTGATTGGGCATCATATGACGTCCAGCAGGATAAGCCACTAGCGTACAGCGAACGGTGGTGTGGTGTGTCAGTCCTATAACGTAAGCTCTTTACCATGTGATCAGCTGTGTCCAATCACAGTTGATCACATAGTAACCAAGAAGAGCCGTTTATCGGCTTTTCCTCTATTAGCACTGACAGGCACGAGTAGAGGAGAACCAGTCGGCTGCTCTCCTGACAGGGGGGTCTGCGCTGATAATCAGTGCATTGATTATCAGTGCAGACCCATCGAGGATGCCCACTGAAGACCACCAGGGATGCCCACTGAAGACCACCAGATATGCCCACTGGAGACCACCAGGTGAGCCCACCATGGATGACAATCTGTGCCCATTAGGAAGGCACTCTGTGGCCATCAGTGATGCCTGTCAGTGCCTCCTAATAAGTGCTGCCTATAAGTGCCATCTATCAGTGCCCATCAGTTCCCATCTATATGTGCCTGCCAGTGCCACCTATCAGTGCCACCTATGAGGGCCCATCAGTGCAGCCTATGAGTGCCCATCGGTGCCACCTATCAGTGCCCGTCAGTGCCCATCAGTGCTGTTTATCAGTGCTGCCTATCAGTGCCCATCAGTGCTGCATATAAGTGCCTCATCATCAGTGCCCATCAGTGCCAATCAGTACTGCCTCATCAGTGCCTGTCAGTGCAGCCTCACCAGTGCTTTTCAGTGAAGGAGAAAATGTACTTATTTACAACATTTTGTAACAGAAAGAAGAAAACCTTTTTTTTTCAAAATTTTCAGTCTTTCTATTTGGAGTGCAAAAAATAAATAAACCCCAGTGATGATCAAATACCACCAAAAGAAAGCTCTATTTTTGGGGAAAAAAATGATAAAAAATTATTTTGGGTACGGCGTTGCATGACCACGCAATTGTCATTCTAAATGCGACAGAGCTGAAATCTGAAAATTGGACTGGGCAGGAAGGGGGTGAAAATGTCCTGTACTGAAGTGGTTAAGGAACCATTCACACCCGAGCATTTCGTAAGTGCATGCAAAATGGTACATTATTTGCATGAGTTTAAGAACCGCATGAAAACGGTGTGTCGTGCCATTCATTGTTGATGGTACTCCAAGCTTGGCAAGCAGAAAATGTGCAACAAACGCATCAAAATGCATGGGTACAACACATGAAGCTCACTGTGCAAAAAGCTACATGAGCTACTTTGACACATTTGTTTTGCAGAAGGCAGCCCATTGCAATGAATGCGCGTAGTACAGAAACTTTCATCCCGGTGGACAAACAGAGCAATGAAGGAAAGGTATGTGCCTCAGGCAGGGCTGCCATTGAAGTCAAATGTGTTGCTTTGCCCTAAACAGGTTCAAGGTGAGTGGATTACTGTAGGCTTCACTGAAAAATCCCCAGGTGCTATTCTAGCTTGTTGCACCCCAGCAAATCAATCATAAAGGAACATAAATCACTGCATTTTATGACAACAGTGGCGTCATCAATTAATTATAGCATAGGATATCAGAAACTCCCATTCTCCAATGAATATATTTAGGGGATTGTATGCCTTTAAATTTCATTTCTTATACTTGTACATGTTATGATTTTGTCTTTTCCAGATGGGTGAAAACATGTCTTTATTTGTACAGGATAAAAGTAAGCCTTTCCCTTTCTGAATGGGATTCTGTTATCTTGCAGGATACTCCTGAGAGGCCCCTGAGATTCCCGGCATGCGTATTTCAACAAAATGCTATTTATTCTTAAGAATGTGAGATTTCTGGGCTGACTGTTACTATGGACACTGACACAAACACACTATACACATCAGGAATAAGGCGATCACATGTGAAAGGAAGCAGAATGAAAATACAGTACTTATACTATAATACTGAAAGCCTGCCTGGGGCTGGATTCAGGCATTGTGCTGTCCTAGGCACACCTGAATAATGACCCCCTTTTCTAAACTCCGCCCATTGAGGCATATTTACTGATGTCAAATCTACTACTGAAATGTATTGTTGGAGGAAAAGATGGCTTAATGTTTCATTCTTAAGCTAGAACAATCCCTTCTAATACTTTTCACAACCCCTCCCCTCCTATCTCTTCCAGTCCTCTTGCTGATCTAATAACAAAGAGGTGACATTGGGGGGATGGGGGGGGGGGCGTATTTCGCACTCACCCTACACAAAGTGATCGTCACTGGTCACGTTAACTCCCTGGTAATCCTTTATACAGAAGCCACCACCAAGTGTTTTAACAGAAACGTGTAGCCAGGAGTCCAAAAGTGCTCCTTTAACATAGAGACATTATTGCCCATGAATGCTATGAAGTTTCCCCTAGTGCTGAGATTGTTAAATGTAATGGTCATGTGAGAAATGCTGCCTTTTGGGACCTGTAGTGTCACAGAGGAAACTTGTCATCGGGCCCTGCAAAGGAAGGACTTCATTTCCCAGTGTGCAATGCTGTAAGTAAAGGCTCTTGGGAGGAACAATACTTTGTGGGAGAAAATATTTAAGTGAGGGGAGGAGTTGGCTCCAGTCTCTTGAGATGGCGTGGTCGATCAGAGGAGACCTGTGCCCTGTCAGCCAGATTGCGGCCTGCGGCCTACATCTAGTGATCCAGCGGGCTGAATTTATACAGTGACCCAGCGAGCGTTTTTCCCAAAATCAGCGATCTCCAAAAAAGGCCTTACATTAATTCCGTGAAGTTTGCCATCTTTGTGCATTCTCTAAAGGATTATTGAACACAGTAATTCAGGTACCTACTTCCTAATTAACCAAGTCGGCAGAAGATCAGCTGAGCTTTGCAGCAGGACCACTACCATTGTAGCTACTACTTCTCACATGACCTTATTCTCTAAAAGAACTCTCTGAACAGGAGAATTTATTCAGTTACATATTAATGTTGTGGGTTTATGTTTGAGAATATAACTGAACTGCTATAGAGTTATATTAAGATTGTATAAATCCTATTGAGTGGTATCAATATACCCAGAAGTCATAACTACTTATATACTGATATTTGAATATAGAACATTCATCAACGTATATTGATTCAACACGTAAATAATCCTTACATTCTGTATCTTCTCTGACTGCAGGATATTTGATTAAGCTCAATGGGAAGATTGATAATGTACATTGGATAGAGTTGCTAAAGAAAGTTTAAAGGGAAAGGGAATATTTTTATTCATCAATTCCCATTATCTAACACAGTATTTCAGTCTAAGTTTATACTTTGATTCTTCATTGTGACTTTAACTGTTATTATTGCATTTGAATAAGTGAGTTTCTGCTCTGAAGTTTTATCTTTTGCAAATAAGTAAACATCTTGACCTTAGAAGTTGGTGTGGTCTCAATTACTATATCAGTGTGAACTAACAATAACATTGCAATATGAGTGAACCGAGAGTGTCAGGGGTGGTGGAGGACTCTCAAAGTGTTGGAGACCAAGGGGGAATTGATTTCTTAAGCGACCCTCAAGAGAGCAGCGCTACACATGCACCACTTACAACATCTGCTGTAGCAATTCTGACCTTGACATTTTTGGACACTCATTGCCACACCCAGGCGGGAATGTAACAGAGTTTCTTCTATTTGGTAGCCCTCCCAGAGACAAGAATTCTTTCAGTTTTGAATAAGGGCTCACTCAGATCAGACCTATCCTCCAATCTGAGCTGCTATCTGCTGGATGTGAATCCACCTTGGAGCTGCGTGCAGGCAGCCCATAGACATAGATGCACGCACAGTGGCTGTATGGATCTGAACGCAGACACAGTGCATTCAGATCTGTGTATCCAATCCTGCCCTCATGTCAACATTTTAAATAGGGTTGCCACTTTTTCTTCAAGCCAAACCCGAACACTTTAGCGACATACAGTACATTTTTTCTTAGCATACACTATAGGATTTTAACAGACCTGGAATACCTTTGGGCACTCCAAAGAGAATAGACATAGTGCACCCTCACCCTTCTGTCAAGCCCTGTTCCGAGACACATTCCTGTCTGAATATTGTGTCCGGGTTTCAAGTGCAGGGCCAGATTAACATAGGGGCTATTGGAGCTGCAGCTCCAGGCCCCTTCCTTAAGATAGGCCCAACCCAGTGGTGTAAGTGAGTCACTAATACTGCCCAGCCCTGCTCTGTATACAGTGTACACTTGATTGACATATAAATTGCGGCAGCATTTTTAATTTGTTTTAACAAAAAATTGTTTGCATTTTCATTTATTCATTTCCATAAAAAGGCTCACCAAAATCCTCAGCATCAGGCCCATGATGCTCTTAATCTGGCCCTGTTCAAGTGGACTTAAATCCGGACACGATTCAAATCCCAGACTGTCCAGGTGAATCCCGGACAGGTGGCAACCCTAATTTTAAATGCAATTGTGCCTGTGCGGCCACTGTGTGTCCATACACATCTATGGGCTGCTCGCATGCAGCTCCAGGTGGATTCACACACAGCACAGTGGCTCAAGTCTGAGTGTCCGTCTGACTGGGTCCTTAGAGCTCATATAGATTCAGCTTAATGCAGAGCCCTTTCAGACTGATGCATTTTTTTATATACGCATTTTTGCAACGTTAGGACCCTTTCGCAATGATGCTCTTTTGATGCGTTCCCATTGATCGGAGGCACCTTTTGGTGTGCTTTTGAAAAACTGCACCAAAGATACAGCATGCAGGACTTTTTCAAGCACAACACACCTGCAGAGTGAACAGTTCTATAGGATTTAATGGGGAGTATTTTTCATGTGCTTTTCTCACCCAGGAAAAGCGCAGGAAAAGCACATCAGTGTGAAAAGGGACTAACTGCCACTAAAGTAAAAGAACCACGCCTCCTGATGATGTCACGTGTTGATGAAACCGGTAGGGGAGGAGCCAGGCACACGGGACGAGACTGCTAACTGGGACACTGTTACCATCTCATTAGAGGGAGAGTGTGGATCGCTCCCCTCCAGTTTGTTTGACAGGCACTATTTCTATTCAGGACATGTGAGTGTACTACTTTTACGTCAATAAACGTCTTTTAGTTAGCTTGTTGCGCTATGAGATGTTTCTTTTTGTTCCTGCATACTATACATCGTAACATGGTCCTGGAGAGTGGGAACTGACTACTAGGAGGTGTTGTGTGCCGTTGCTGGATCAATCACTTTGATAAACACAGGCTGTCTAAGACCTTTGTAATGAGGATCCACCACAAGGGGTAAGAGGCAGTGTGTTTGGTGTTGGTGGCGGCTTCATATCTTCTTTCCCCCTTGGATCATCGGAACACTTTTTTATCATATGTTTTGATATATTTTGGACACTTGCAGATTTGTGGACATTTCACTAGCGCTGCACCTTATGTCTTTTACGTATATGTCTTTTACGTTTACATATTATGTTCAATAATAATTGTGCCAGCTGCTGTAGTGTTTAATTACTGTTGGATTTGGGTTTTCTGGCGCAGCAACATTTTTTGAATTTGTAACTGCCACTAACATTGCCACTAATAGACATTTGCACTGCCACTTACTGCCACTAACTGACAATTACCTTGCCACTAACTGATATTGACATAGAAACTGACACACAGTCTTGTATGCAAGAGTTCTTGGTGAGTTGCAGAGGCTATAATTTGTTTGTGGGACGCTTCAAGAGTGCGTAGGCGGGAAATGAGGGAGGAAGTTTTGGTTTGGTGGGCTTTTTTTATTCTAGATGTGGTTTTGAGGAATTCTCCCCCTATGACACATTTATGTGCTTCCCAAATACTATGTGCAAGAAAGGTGCTTACAGTGCAAAATCCATAAACAATGCCTTTTATGGCTAATACTGAAGATGTGTATCAAAATGATTTTAAAAAATTCAAATGTGCAAAGAACCCTGATTTGATAGTTTGAAATGTGAAAATGGAATAAATAAATAAAAAAATAAAAAAAAATAAAAAATTTTTTAAAATGAAGATTGTCCGTGAATAAAAGGTTATATAAAGTGGATGTCAAGTAAAAGGTGAATTTTTTTAAAACATCAGATTCTGAGTACTAATGGGTATGCAAATATATACAAGAGAGTTCAAATATATTTCAGGAGGTACACTTCTTATTGCTATTTATCTGAGGTATATAAATCAATAAAGTGGATATAAAGTCACACAGGCGTTACTGTGAGAATTCTAAAACATATCCTTACTCCTATGGTATAAAGTAGGTGAAATACGTACAAGTGCCTGAGATCTGCCTGTAAACTGTAGATCTAGGACGAAAACAAAAATCTTATTCCAATACCAAACTTAACAAGCGTCGTCGCGGACACACTGAAATGTAGGTGAAATAAGTGTATATAACTAGAAATGTAGGTGAAATACGAAACAAATGCCTGTAAACTATAGATGTCGGATGGAAACACAAAAACGAATATGGTATCCTCATTCCTATACAAAATCTTAAGAGTGTCATTGCGGACACACTGAAATATAGGTGAAATAACTAAATATATGGAGTCTATTTATCGTTATTCTTCACA
>BLSH010211857.1:366878-413865 GCA_018402905.1 Glandirana rugosa | reverse complement strand
CATTTTTTTATTTGATTTTAATTTATTTTCCCTATCCCCATTTATTTGTAGGGCACTTGCCCTAGTTTGAAGATGATTTTAGAACAGTTATATGGCTTCTACCGTTAATTAATACTTTTCAGACACAGTTTGAAGATGAACCACATTCATCTCCATTTTTGCATTTTTTATGTTTTTATTTTTTTTTAAATATTTAAAGTTATTTCCCTGTCCCCATTTTTTTGTAGGGCACTTGCCCTACCCTTACCCCCATTTTACTTCCTTTTGCAGCCCTCTGGGGCTTTCCAGGACTTTCCTACAGCCATTTTTGTGCCTAAAAGTTCGGGTCCCCATTGATTTCAATGGGGTTCGTTGTCCGTGCGATCGTTCGGGTTCCGTCCGGACCCGGACCCGGACTTTGTCCCGAAGTTCGGACGGACCAGCAGAACCCGAACGTCCAGGTGTTCGCTCAACTCTAGTGAGAAGTAGTTTTGAAGGCAGGTGGCAAATTTCTCAGTCTCAATTGGATCTTTAAGTATTGCTGAATTAAGTCTCCAGGTTTTAGTTCTAGTTATTGTTTCCAGGAATATCAGATCAATAGTAATCAGATGATGATCTGAGAATGTCATGGGTTCTGTTGCAGCTTTACGTAAGAAGGGTAAGTCAGTTTGTGATATGAAAAAATAGTTGATTCTGGAGTATTTCTGATGTAAAGGGGAGAAGTAGGTATAATCTTTTTCCTGTGAGTACAGCATTCTCCAGGCATCACGCAGCATGAAGCCTTGTAATTGAAGTTTAATTTGTTTCAGTGCCCTATAGGGTAGGGCTGAGGTGCAAGAGGATGTCTAAAATGAGAACTCCTGATGAAAAGGAAGACAAAAGGTCAACAATTTGGTGAAAAAAGTGACTTGTTTGCTATTAGGTGCATAAATGTTGTCAATTGTGATTGGTCGTCCGCTTAGAGTTCCCTTCAGGAAGATGTATCTCCCTGCTTGATCATAAAGGGAGTCTAACAGCCTAAAGGGAATATGTTTAGAGGTAAGGATTGAAACACCCTTTGTTCTAGACTTATCATTGGTAGCATGGTACACTATTCGGAATTCCTTGTCTGTTAACTTAGGAATTTTTACAGTGAGAAAATGTGTTTCCTTGATACTTACAATATTGGCTCTCAGTTTGTGGCACTCACGTAGTAGATGGGAACGTTTTTCAGGTATGTTTCAGCCTTTGGCATTAATGGAAGTTGTTTTCAACGAAAGGGGATGGTGGCATGCAGATTGTGGAGGCATGTTAATGAATGGGCGTTCGCTTACTTTACTTGATCTAAAGAGAGAGGGTAATCAAAATTTCCCTTATCACCACGAAAGGTAAGCAATGAAGTGAGGGTTGAGCTCTAGCTGAGAGAGAGAGATGCAACCACGTAAGGGAAAAGAAGACAGAGAAAAAAGATATAGGAGGAGAGGGGGAAAAAACAGTAAAAAGGAGAATCGAGGGAGCGAAATCCGGAGAGAGATATAGACCAGCTAATCTGCCCAGTGAGAGGGAGGCAACCGGAAGAGTCAGAAGAGAAAATAAAAAATTTCTCTCTGGGTGGGGACAGGATCTAGGTAGTAGTAATTAAGAATGTGATCCTGCTGAGGTGGAGCTGGGTTAACGTTGAGAGATGCATAGATATGTATAGGGGATGTTGTATATAATCATATAGGGAGATTTTTGTGGTAAGGGGTGGGAGATGGGAGAGGTGGTTAAGGCAAGATTTAGAGGGATACAGCCTGTATTTTTTCCCCTAGAAGGGGGGAACTAGGTGTATGTGTTACAGTAGGTACTGCATCACATAGGACATTGTTCAGTACTACATTGAAACAGGCTAGAAGGGAAAGCGAACGTAACCAATAACTATAAGAAGTTCAACAAACATTAAAGATCTTTCATACAAGTTAAAGCGGAGCACCACCCTTTCCTTATGGTTATTAAAAGTCAGCAGCTGCAAAAAGTGTAAACAGACACTCACCTGTCTCCCGGGCTAGCGATGGAGCCGCATGGAGCCTCGCTCCTCTCCCCCGCGGCGCCGGCATTGCTACTGTGGACACCCGGCCGCGGCTTCACGGCCGGACGCACACTGCGCATGTGTGAGCGGTGCTGCGCTTTGTGATCGATCCCAAAGTCTTCTAGGACCTGTCCTGTGTCCCAGAATATATCCCGGATATCCCCACCCCCTCCTCCCCAAAAGCTCAATTTCAGCATCCGGAGCTGGGGAGGAGGACTTAAAGCGGAAGTTCCACTTTTGGGTGGAACTCCTCTTTAAAGAGTAGCCCTGATTCACTAGAAATAAAAGGGTACGTTCTAAGTAGCTATTGATCCAACAGAGAGAATATGATAAACAATTAAGTGTAGTTGGGGAACAGAATATCTTGAGGATATACATAGTACACCAGAAGACCGAGAGGGGGCCACCCGCAAGGCACCCCCATAAGACGTGATCCGCCCCCCCAAGTATAACCCCCAACTTCCATGAATACAAGTGCTTCAATGAAGCGTGACGAATTGAGATTCATTGAGTGAGATAAATTCTATCAACATACTATCATTTTACCTTAAACCAAGACACGTACATTAGACTACAGTTTTCTGATACTTGCTGAATTAGTACAGAGTCTAATTCAAAAAAGAAAAAACCTGTTGAAAGTAAAATAACTGTAAACAGAAGAACATGCACTATGATTAACAATCGGTTATGACCACTTGAAATAAGGAGTAGGTAAAGGATTCTCCCTTTCCCCCAGGATTACCTTTTTTTACCAGCTTTTGCAAAGAGGTTTTCTGTGGGTAGGTAGGCCATTCCAGATATTGGTTGTTAAATCTGGAACTAGTGTCTCATGCGATTGATAGTGCTTGTAATACTTCTTAGAGCTTTGCCTTAGTTTACTGTTAATGAATAAGTCCCATTGTGACATATATTTGCCTTGATGTTCAAAGGGAGGTCATGCATACTGTCATTGTGCTGTAACCTAAATGGTGGTTTAGTTCGGAAAGAAAAACCCAAAAGGCGTTGATGGAAAGGGGGTTAGATTAATAGTCACAATAGGACTGTTCCAAAAAAGCTGTAGCTTAAGGAGTTTGATTCTTGTAATCCCTGTTTGGGAAATTGTCATAGTACAGGAGCTAAAAAAATTTTTTGTCAGGAGGTGGCGCTGTCGGTAGAGATGTGTAACTTTTTAAAAATAATATATGGTGACCAAGTTAACTTGTGTAAAACAGATATATGTACAGTTTCTGAAAAGTGCATCAAGTGCTTAAATACATATCAGATGCATATATGTTGAAAATAGCCCTCAATTAGTAGTTCCACAAGAGTCCGTAAATGTCCGTAAATTTAGTGTCCCTGCTTTTTCCCTTCAATCACCGTTTTTCACTTTACCAAAAACAAAGCAGACTTCCTACAAGTGTATATATCCTCTTTATAGCACTCTGTTAGAGATTATGCACAGAAAAATAATAAACTCCAAAACACCCTGAATGTCCGTAAGTGGTCCGTAAAAACGGCTCCGACCCTTCTATGAGCAGCTCCAACTGTTACCGATGTTGAATATTTGCAGATCCAGTGGGAAGCTTATTTGAAAAGATCAGTTTACTTCCCGGCCATAACAATTTAATAAAAAGGTGACATTAGTGCATATCAGGTTCTTCCTATGGTAGAATAAAGGTGACTTCACTGGTGCTCCCCGCTCGTGCCCACACTTACCAGATTATTCTTACCCCTACAGGGGTGATGCGCCTTTGGTAAATGGGGTCTTTAATATTAGGCTTGCACTCCAGGTGTCCTGTTGTTATTAATCCCTTCAGCTGGCTCCTTCCCTTGGGGTTCTCGAGCTCAGTCCTGCTCCGGATGGTCCTGGCTCCTTCCCTGGAACAACGTCCCGCTCCAGATGGTCCCGGATATGGGTGTAGAAAAAATCAGAAGCATCCACGATAGTGTAGTATGTTTTTAAAACAATGTCCAATTTATTAAAAGTTGCTTAAAACAAAGATTCAAAAAAACACTGGCATCCAAGAAGCAAACAGTTGCAGAGTCATGCGGGCTCTGCCCGCTTGAGGAAGGTCGGATCCCCTTTCCTGTAACTGTCCCTGCGTTCCTCCACGAGGAAACAGCTTGCCGCCTGTGATGCAAACACGTTATGTGGCCACGCCTTATGCGTTTCGTCACTCTGACGTCATCTGAGGCTGTGGCCATGGAGATTATTAGTGTGTCTTAAATATTCACCCAAGAGGGCGAGGTTTTGAGTGGAAACCAATCGTGTGTGAAGGGGAAAGACTCAGCTGTATGCGTTCGTACGTTCCAGAGAGAAACAAGGAAGGAGATCAAACCTTCCTTTACAGATTACTCAAGTGCCTTGTATAATTAACCTAAAGTGATTGGGCGGCCCAAGGACCAGCCCTGTTATGATGCGGACGAGAAGGTCCTACAGTTGCGATGTGCTAATACTATTTATGAAAATTGTATATGTAAAAATACAGTATCTGGTGTCACATTAGGACGAGTTGTATATAAAACATCTATAAAATACAAATATAGGTGAGTGATAGTGTATAAATGTGATTAAATTGAGTGGGTACGGAATAAAATTTATGGGAATTAAAATGATGTGGACGAAAAGGTGAAAATATGTGTGGCCTCATACAGTAGAAAGTGAATTTAAAATTTTTTTTGGATAAGAAGGCTAAAAGAATATAATATTTCAGAAAGGTGTCATAATGAAAAACATTACTGTGCCAGAGATATTTCAGAAGAATATACTGATGTAAGCAAGAAGGTTGAGGTTAAGAACCTACAATTGGTGATCTGTATGAGCAAGTCGTGGGGCCGATACGGCTATACTTCCATAAATAAATGTTCTATCTGGACCCATTGCAAAATATATAATAATAAGCATAAAAGAATAATATTCCACATATAAATCCTGATATAATACAGATCAAAGGCTGAAATACACGGGGCTGTGGTTCTACGTAAAAATGCTATGATGTGGATGAGAAGGCTCAGAAGGCTGAATAAAATCTGAAATAAAAGCGGCTATGATCCATAATGAAATGCTATGATGTGAATATGAAGATAAAAGGGGCTAAGATGTGAAGGAGAAGAATCATTAAAACCTGAGAAAAAGGTAAAAATACTATGATGTGGATGAGAAGGCTCAATAAAAACTGTGGTAAAAGCGCTCTGATTTTTAATTAGAAATAACTGCCGTTCAGTAAAAGGGTCTAAGATGTGAAAAAGGAGACTCATCAAAAACAGAGATAAAAGGAGCTAAAAAATATTGTGATGTGGATGAGAAGGCTCAATATAAACTCAGGTAAAAGGGGGCTCTGAGATAAAGGAAAAAGTACTATGATGTGGATGAGAAGGCTCAATAAAAACTGTGGTAAAAGCACTCTGATACTTATTAGAAATAACTGCTGTTCAGTAAAAGGGTCTAAGATGTGAAAGAGGAGACTCATCAAAAACAGATAAAAGGAGCTAAAAAATACTGTGATGTGGATGAGAAGGCTCAATAAAAACTCAGGTAAAAGGGGCTCTGATTCTTATTATAAGTAACAGATGTAATTGTTTATGCGGAGAGAAGGTAATGTAAAACAATCCTGATAAAAAAAGTTGCTGTTTATGGTGGATAGAAGTACACCTTGTTTTTATAAGAGGTGTTTTCTAAAAGTTGGAAATAAAACAATTTAGGTCAATATCTACATTCAGTCCCTTGGGTCTGAGACTGTCCAAAAGATAGATCCAGCGCGTTTCCTTTTGTGAAACCTCTATTTTTCTGTTGCCCCCTCTCCAATTTTCCTTAACCCTATCTATTCCATAAAATATCAATTTCTTTGGGTCCCTCTGATGTACCTCGTCGAAGTGTTTGGATAGGTTGTGCTTTGGGTACCCTTTTCTGATGTTCCTTACATGCTCAGCTATTCGCTTGTGTAGTGGCCTTGTAGTCCTCCCCAGATATTGCAAGTGGTATGGACATTCCAGCACATATGTCACATGGGTGCTGTTGCATGTGATCAACTTCTTTATTCGGAACTCTTTGTTGTTATTCCTGGATCTGAATCTTTCTTTTTTCCTAGGTTGAGTTTTGGTCATTCTACATGGGAGACATTTCGAACATCTGAAGAAGCCCTTCATATTAGCCAATAACTGCAATTCTCCAGGGGGGTTGATGACATTGTGGACTAGACAGTCCCTTAAATTTCGGCTCTCCTGTATATAATGGCTGGTTTCTTTGAGATTATTTTGGCCAGTGTCCTGTCCATTTTGAGGATGGGCCAATACTTCTCAACAATCTTTTCCACTTTTCTATATTGTTTATTGTACCCGGTAATAAACATTATTCCGTCTTTCTTTTTCTTAGTGTCCTTTTTGCCCTGTAGGATATCTTTCCTAGGCATCTTTCTAATTTCTTCTTTAATTTTGATCAGACTCTCCCTCTGGTAGCCTTTCTGTACAAATCTTTGTATTAGTACCTCTGATTGTTCCTCAAAGTCTCCTAGATTATGACAATTCCTCCTCATTCTTAACAATTGTCCTTTCGGTATATTTTGCTTCCATTTTGGATGACGACAACTGGAGATGGGAATGTATCCATTTCTATCTGTCGTTTTGAAGTATGTTTTGGTTAGTAATTTGTCTTCTGATTTAAATATGTGCAGATCCAAATAGTTGATCTTTTCCATGCTCCATTCTCCTGTAAATTTGATGCCATAGATATTGTTATTCATTTGCTCCAGGAAGTGCTGTAAAGTGTCCACCGTGCCTTCCCACGCAATAATAACGTCATCAATATATCTCCGGTAGAATTTCAATTCAGGTCTCAAGTCATTATAAATGTATTTCTCTTCCCACATGTCCATAAATAAGTTGGCTACGCTTGGGGCATACCTAGCGCCCATTGCCACCCCTTTCTCTTGCATGTAATATTCTCGGTTATACCAGAAGTAATTATTATCCATGGCTAGTTGTAATCCTTCCAATATGTACTCAATTTGTTCTTGTTTCAATTTTGATTTACTGTGCAGAGCCTTCTCCACTCCTCTAAGTCCATCTTTTTGCACTATATTAGTATAGAGGGAATTCACATCGATAGTTGCCAAAATACAGTTTTTAGTATTTTCCAATTTTTCTAATTCAAGGATCAGTTGTGTGCTGTCTCGTAAATAAGATTTACCCTCCTTAACCAGAGGTTTGAGAAATTGATCCAGGTATTCTCCTAACCTGGAAAAAACTGATTAAATCCCGCTAATGATAGGTCTCCCTGGAGGTGTGGTTAGGTTCTTGTGTATCTTCGGGAGATAATATATCACTGGGGTTTTCGTGGATTCAGGTATAATATATTTAGCCTCCTTTTTGTTCAGTATTCCTTTTTCTTTCCCTTTTTTGACATAAGATTTCAATTTCTTCTCTAGTTCTTTCTTTGGGTTTTTCTTCAGTTTTTTATACGTGCCCTCTATGCTCAAAAGATTCTTCATTTCCTTCTCGTAGTCTTGCTTATTTAAAATAACTATTCCGCCTCCTTTATCCACAGGTCTTATCACCACATCTTTCTTGTCTCCTAGTTTCTTAATTGTTTTCCAAATATGTCCTTTTTTTGATCTATTAACTCCCAGCGTTCTAAAAGCCTTCGACCATTTTTTTAAAAGCCCCTATACATTCATTTTCTTGAGTACCCCCAAAGGGAGACACACCCACAAGCATGGGATTATGAACAGAGACCCAGTAGGAGAGATGAGCCTAGGACCCCAAGATTCAATATCCCAACACGAAACAGATATTCACCCCTAAGATACTGGGAACCCATGTACTCAAGAGAGCAAGGAAGGGAAGGAAGACCCAGAGAAGATCAGTATGGGAATTTTTTTCAGGAGAGATCTGGATGGAGACTTCCTGGAAGATGGAGGAACTACGACCCCCCAAGGAATCCAGAGAATTCCTTTTATCTCTGTTTTTGATGAGTCTCCTCTTTCACATCTTAGACCCTTTTACTGAACGGCAGTTATTTCTAATTAAAAATCAGAGCGCTTTTACCACTGTTTTTATTAAGCCTTCTCATCCACATCATGGTATTTTTACCTTTTTCTCAGTTTTTAATGATTCTTCTCCTTCACATCTTAGCCCCTTTTATCTTCATATTCACATCATAGCATTTCATTATGGATCATAGCCGCTTTTATTTCAGATTTTATTCAGCCTTCTGAGCCTTCTCATCCACATCGTAGCATTTATACGTAGAACCACAGCCCTGTGTATTTCAGCCTTTGATCCGTATTATATCAGGATTTATATGTGGAATATTATTCTTTTATGCTTATTATTATATATTTTGCAATGGGTCCAGATAGAACATTTATTTATGAAAGTATAGCCGTATCGGCCCCACGACTTGCTCATACAGATCACCAATTGTAGGTTCTTAACCTCAACCTTCTTGCTTACATCAGTATATTCTTCTGAAATATCTCTGGCACAGTAATGTTTTTCATTATGACACCTTTCTGAAATATTATATTCTTTTAGCCTTCTTATCCGAAAAAAAATTTAAATTCACTTTCTACTGTATGAGGCCACACATATTTTCACCTTTTCGTCCATATCATTTTAATTCCCATAAATTTTATTCCGTACCCACTCAATTTAATCACATTTATACACTATCACTCACGTATATTTGTATTTTATAGATGTTTTATATACAACTCATCTTAATGTGACACCAGATACTGTAATTTTACATATACAATTTTCATAAATAGTATTAGCACATAGCAACTGTAGGACCTTCTCGTCCGCATCATAACAGGGCTGGTCCTTGGGCCGCCCAATCACTTTAGGTTAATTATACAAGGCACTTGAGTAATCTGGAACGTACAAACGCATACAGCTGAGTCTTCCCCCTTCACACACGATTGGTTTCCACTCAAAACCTCGCCCTCTTGGGTGAATATTTAAGACACACTAATAATCTCCATGGCCACAGCCTCAGATGATGTCAGAGTGACGAAACGCATAAGGCGTGGCCACACAACGTGTTTGCATCACAGGCGGCAAGCTGTTTCCTTGTGGAGGAACGCAGGGACAGTTACAGGAAAGGGGATCCGACCTTCCTCAAGCGGGCAGAGCCCGCATGACTCTGCAACTGTTTGCTTCTTGGATGCCAGTGTTTTTTTGAATCTTTGTTTTAAGCAACTTTTAATAAATTGGATATTGTTTTAAAAACATACTACACTATCGTGGATGCTTCTGATTTTTTCTACACCCATATCCGGGACCATCTGGAGCGGGACGTTGTTCCAGGGAAGGAGCCAGGACCATCCAGAGCAGGACTGAGCTCGAGAACCCCAAGGGAAGGAGCCAGCTGAAGGGATTAATAACAACAGGACACCTGGAGTGCAAGCCTAATATTAAAGACCCCATTTACCAAAGGCGCATCACCCCTGTAGGGGTAAGAATAATCTGGTAAGTGTGGGCACGAGCGGGGAGCACCAGTGAAGTCACCTTTATTCTACCATAGGAAGAACCTGATATGCACTAATGTCACCTTTTTATTAAATTGTTATGGCCGGGAAGTAAACTGATCTTTTCAAATAAGCTTACCACTGCATCTGCAAATATTCAACATCGGTAACAGTTGGAGCTGCTCATAGAAGGGTCGGAGCCGTTTTTACGGACCACTTATGGACATTCAGGGTGTTTTGGAGTTTATTATTTTTCTGTGCATAATCTCTAACAGAGTGCTATAAAGAGGATATATACACTTGTAGGAAGTCTGCTTTGTTTTTGGTAAAGTGAAAAACGGTGATTGAAGGGAAAAAGCAGGGACACTAAATTTACGGACATTTACGGACTCTTGTGGAACTACTAATTGAGGGCTATTTTCAAAATATGTGCATCTGATATGTATTTAAGCACTTGATGCACTTTTCAGAAACTGTACATATATCTGTTTTACACAAGTTAACTTGGTCACTATATATCATTTTTAAAAAGTTACACATCTCTACCGACAGCGCCACCTCCTGACAAAAAAATGTTTTATATCCATTACTTTCCTTTGCGGAGGAGAGGAGCTAGAGGGCAGCAGTCTTAAATTATTTAATATTATTTATTATCTATTTCTTGTACGCACATTGTCACTATACGAGCGCAGGATCTTCTTCTTATTTTGTTTCCCATAGTACAGGAGCGCCTACAGCATTATTGATGTTAAGGCGATGAAAATAAATCATATGGAGGTCATTTGTTGACAGTACATAAGAAACAAAGGCCACGCAGTGAGATATAGGTACATCCTATGTTTAAGGGAAAATACCCAATGATAGACAAGATATAAGAAGTACCTTGAGAAATGATAAGGGTTATTTCAATCTTCTTCTCAGTGTAAAAGCATTGTGTGTGTCAGGGCTAGATGGCTCGAGTGAGAAAAAAAATAGTTAATAATCAGTTTTGCGTTGGATCCTTTATAACCTCTGAGGATTGTATTTTGCTGAAGTGGTAGATTGTTTAACTAATATTGTGGGGGATCAAGGAGTCTTTTCATCAGATTGCATAGTGCTAAATTTGGATCAGATTGAAGATGATTGAAAAATCCGGCGTCAATGAGGTCTCTTCTGCATGGTGGTGAAGATCCTGGACACTTTGCACATGCTCTCTGTGGTTTGGGTTGTGAGCTGAAGAATTAGAAGAGGTTCTGCGTTGTCTCTCTTGTGTCTTTGTGCTCTTGGAGTGCAGTTGTTAGACACTTCCATCCAAGCTTCAGAAATAGAGAAGGAACTGTACCAGTCGGGGACTTCTGTAAAGGGTATATGCAAAGTATCACAAAAAGCTTGCAGATCATCTGGTGTGCGGAGTTGAGCGGTATGACCTCGCCAGGTTGCTGAAAGGCAAAAGGGGAACTTCCATCTGTATGGTATTCCCCTTGTGCGTCGTTGATCCAGCAGAGGGTAATAGTGGAAAGATCTTGAAAAAGCTTGATTTCAATACCATTATAAATGACTGGCTTGCGGTCTCTGGCTTTTCTAAGAATAGCTTCTTTTAGGGGAAAATTCACCATGCAACATGTCTCTGGGGGGATCATTTTCTCTGCGTCTCAGTGCCCTGTGGATTCTCTCCATTTCTATAGGTGAATCAGCAGGCTTTCTAATAAATCATTCAAAATACCTGTCACAACGTGTTCCGTTTGTTGTTGCTCAAAAGATTCTGGGACCCCTCTGATACGAATATTATGTCGGCAACCACTATTGTCTAGGTCCTCCAGATGTCTGTGTATATCTATGATATGAGAGAAATTTCCATCCGAGGACTTTTGAACTTGCCTGATGGCGGCAGCATGGTGAGAGGCCGTCTGTTCCACCACTCCCATCCTCATGGCGATCGAGTGTAGGTCGGCCCTGACGTCTGTTATGGCTGCAGTTAGAGCCGCTTTGATGTCCACTGCCACTGCCTGTAGGTCATTGAGGCAGAGGGCTTGAGCGGGATTGTTAGGAGGGTCTCCTGGGCTCTGTTGTGCTGGAGTATGGATGCTGGCCGAGCACTCCTGTTCCATCTCGGAGGCCGCGCGACCTTCTCCCGCCGCCATCCGTAACATTTCCAGTATGTTCCCAGTGGATTGGGAAAGCGGCTCTTTAAGGCTCCGGGGCGGTGGGGGTGTTGTAGTCATTCTTTCCCATAGCTAAGGCTCTTGCAAGGTGCGTATGTGCCCTAAAAATGCTCTATTGTGCAGTAGAGCACAGATCAGGTGGCCATCTCTTAGCCGAGCTAGACCATGCCCCCCCTTTTTTTCACAATGCTTTTGGGGTGGTGAGCAGTGGACAGTCTCAGTAGGGTAGTGGACGGTATCAGTAGTTTTTTGTTTTTATTAATTATTTTATTATTATTTTGTTTTTATTAATTTATTTTCTATTATTTTTTCAATTTTATTTTTTTATTTTTGTTTTATTTTTTTAAATAGTTTTTTCACAGTGCTTCTAGAGAGGGCAGTGGATGGTGTCAGTAGTGTTTTATTTTTATTTCATTTTCTTTTACACATGTATTTTAATTCTTTTTTTGCAAATATATTTTTTTTTTACTATTTCATTATTTATTATTTTTTACCATAAAACTTTTTTGTGGGGAGGGGGTTGGGGCAGTGGATCATATCAGTAGGGCAGTGGTTGGTGTCAGAAGTTTTTTATTTTTATTTTTTTACAATTGTATTTTTATTTTTTATTTTACATTTAATTTTTTATTTATTATATTTTGAGATTTATTTTTGCACAATGATTTTGGGGGGCAGTGGGCGGTGTCAGTAGGGCAGTGGAGGGTGTCAGTAGTTTTATATTTTTATTATTTTATTTGTATAATTTTATTTATTATTTTCTCACTATGCTTTGGGGGAGGGGGTGGATAGTGTCAATAGGGGAGTGAATGGTGTCAGTAGTTGTTCGTGTATATTTTTTATCTTCTGTTTTTTTTTACTATTTTATTTTTTATTGTTTTATTTATTTTTTTAAATATTTTTTTCCACAGTGCTTCGGGGGGGGGGGGGCAGTGAATAGCATTGCTAGAGCAGTGGTTGGTGTTGGTAGTTTTTTATTTTTATTTAATTTTTTTACAACTGTATTTTTTTTTACAATCTAATTATTTGTTTAAAAAAAAATGCACAAAGATTTTTTGGGGGTAGGGGGTTGTGGCAGTAGACAGTGTCAGTAGGGCAGTAAACATTGCCATTAGTTTATTTTATTTTATTTTTTTTTACAATTGTATTTGTTATTATTTTTCTCAATTTTATTTTATCATTTTTTTTGTATTTTTTTTTTATGATTTTGGGGGGCAGTGGATAGTGTCAGCGGGTTATATTCTACATACACAGTGAATACATGGCATTTCTTGTAATACAACAAGAGGAAGGCCCAGATTTTCCCTCACCTTTAGAAGCGTTGGTGTCCCATGCCACATAAATTTAGTAAAGAGAAAGAAGACCCTGGGCAATTGTATTGGGACCATCTGAAAATGGTATAGGAACTTGGGAAGGATCATCATTTTAATCATTCCAGCACTTTGGGCATACTATGTACATCCAAAGAGTGAACCTTTGATCACAAACTGATGGCGTGAAGGGCAGGGGAGACATTGGGGTCTATTAGACCCCTTATGTCTCCATAATGAGCCCTGTCACCTGCACAATGCTATCACATAGGGGTTTATTAACCCCTTGTGATAGCAATCACGTAACAATAAATAAAACAATAAAAGAAAAAAGTAAAAAAATAAAATAAAATTACAATAAAATATATTAATATTTAAAAAAAAATTGCCAAAACCCCCATTGTCCCACACACCTGCGAAAACGCAAATGTCAGCCCAGGGCTCGCATGTGTATGGAAGCCATGGTCACACCACACATGTGACGTATCGCCAGAATGTCAGAGTGAGAACAATAATTCTAGCAAAAGGCCCCATTCACACCTAAGCATTTTGTAGCTTGAAGCCTAAAGCTTCGAAACGCTGGAGGAGAAAAAATCAATGATTCTCTATGAAGATGGTTCACATCTCCACTCCAAAACGCCTGAAGCCAAACGCCGAAGCTCTAAAAAGTTCTGGAGGTATTTTTGTAGCTTGATTTGGGCATTTTTCTACTTTTTACATTGGTGACCTTTTGAACTGTACAAAATCGTGGTAAATATTGTTGCAAAATTACTGTAAAAAACACGCAACTTTCTGCTTGAAAACGCTACGCCCAGGTGTGAATCCAGCCTAAGGCCTCATGGACACTGCTGCCTCTAAACGGACGTTTGGGCATTTTTTTCGGCTGCCCCTGTACTCATCTAATGTTATCTTATCAGTACATGTACACGGGGTCATTTAACCACTTCAGCCCCGGAAGGATTTCCCCCTTTAGGACCAGAGCCCTTTTTGCGATTCGGCACTGACAATTGCGCATTCGTGCGACGTTGTACTCAAACGAAATTTGCGTCCTTTTTTCCAACAAATAGTGCTTTCTTTTGGTGGTATTTGATCACCTCTGCGTCATTTCTGATCACCACTATAAACAAAAGAAGAGCGACAATTTTGCAAAAAAACCCAAATTTCTTACTTCTTGCTAAAATACAAATCCAAAAAAAAAAATATAAAAAAACATTTTTTTTCATCGGTTTTGGCCGATTTATATTCTTCCTCATATTTGTGATAAAAAAATCGCAATCGGCGTTTATTGATTGGTTTGCGCAAAAGTGGTTGCGGTTCACTTACACAGACCTCCGTTCTTTCGCTCCGGGGGGGGGGCATCGCGGGTGGCCGGCGGAGATCGACTCCGCCGCACCCGCTCCCTGGCCCTCCCCGAACACAGTGAGCGCACGGGCGCGCCTCCGGCGGCGCACGCTCACTGGGCCTGATCTTGCGGTTGCCGTCATATAACGGCGATCCGCGCAATCGAGCCACACTGTCGCCGTTAAATGCCGATCAGCCGTCGGCAAGCGGTTAAGGTTGCTTCCAGGTAGTTGAGTTTAGATGCATTTCTTGGAAAGCAAAAAAATGCATTCAGACGGAAATTCAGAGGCATTTGAAAATGCCAAATGCCTGTAGCTGCGTGTAAACGTCCCTTAACGCGCTAACTTGCATCTAGGAGCGTTTCGTTTACAGATGTTTCCATTTAAAAAGAAAACAAAAATGCTCCTAGACGCGAGTTACCACATTTAGGTAAGGTTACAAGCTGTTACAGGTATTTGGCCTGTAGCCACACTAAACGTGGCCTGCAAAATGCGACAAAATGGACGTTTTAGATGCCGGTTTCTAGCTGTCAAGATAAAACATTCAGGGGAGGTTGAAAGGAGTCCCGTGTACATGGAGCCTAAATTGATGAGCTATAACGGCTTTTAAAGCATCACCTATGGTGATTTTTGGGCACCATAGTTTTTGGCGATATCGCAGGCGGACCAAATTTTAAAACATGTTTGGTATCTATTTACTCGATGCAACCTCATCTTTTATATTTTAACCAAAAATGGGTATTATATAGTGTAGTTTTGCACTAAATTTCATTTTATTATATTTTTTTCTGGAAAATTTGTGTTTAATAAAAAGTTGCTCAAATATTACATGAAACAAAAAATTTGCAACTATCACCTTTTTATTCTAGAGGGTCTCTGCTTTCAGGAAATATATAATGTTCTGGCGGGTTTATGTGCAGTAGGTGTCAGTAGGACAGTGTATGGTGTTAATAGTTATTTTATGTTTATTTAATTTTTTTACAAATGTATTTTTTTTTACAAGTTTTTTTTTTTCATTGTTTTCACAAAGCTTTTTCAAGGGGAATGGGTTGGGGCAGTGGGCAAGTGTCAGTAGAGCAGTGGACAGTGTCAGTGTTTTATTTTTACTTGATTTTTTTACAATTGTACTTTTTGTAATACTTTTTTTTTACATTTTTTTTCACAGTTCTTTCTTTTTGGGGGGGGGGGGGGGGGAGCAGTTTTGTATTTACATTTTTTTTTTTACAATTTTTTGTATTTTTTTTTCCACAATGATTTTGGGGGGCATACACCGTGTTTTATTTTATTTTTTTATAACTCTTTACAATTTTATTTTTTATTATTTTATATAATTGTTTTTCACAATGCTTTTATTTTGAGGGGGGAGTGGGCAGTGTCAGTATTTTTTAAATTACTTTTTACAATTTACTTTTGTATTTTTTTCACAATGATTTGGGGGCAGTGAACAGTGTCAGTGGAGCAGTTTATGGTGTCAGTAAGTTCTTGCTTTTATTATTTTGTTTTCTATTATATTTTTTAATATTCCATTTTTTTTACTTACTTTTTTAGTATTTTATTCCCACAGTACTTCTTGGGGGGGGGGGGGGGGGGTACATGGATGGTGTCAGTTTTTTTTTTATTTCTTTATTTTTACAATTTTCTTTTTTTATAGCATAGTTATTTATTTTTATTGTTTTCATTTTTTTTTTCACTTTTTTGGGAGGGGAGGGGTTTGGGGCTATAGATTGTGCCTGTAGTTTCTAATTTTATTTATTTATTTATTTTTTATTATTTCTAACAATTTTTTTTCACAAAGTTTTTAATTTTTTTACAATTGTATTTATTTATTTTTTTACAATTTAGTTAATTAATGTTTATTGCAATTCTTTTTTTCAGCCCTGTTGGGGTTCTTTGGTCTCCCCTTTGAGACAGAGAAAGGGATTGAGGACACAGATTCCCCATTCCCTTTCTCTGCAGCCTCAGCTGCACGGAAGAGGAATGATCAGGAGATGGAGACTCCTTGCCATTCATAAACTGAAGCATTGACTGACTCTGCTCATTCAGAAAAGGAAGGGGCTGGTAAATGACATGTTTACCGGCCCCTTCCTCCGCTCTCCATCCTGACCCATCCCCTGCAGCTGCTGACAGGAGAAGAGAGGTCGGGGCTGAAAGAGAACACAGGGGGGTTCAGAAAGGAAGATAAATCCAGTGGACATTGAGGGGTGATCAATGAAATATGTTCTGCACAGATGGATACATTTACATTAATCTTAGAGCTGCTGCCTCTACCTCAAACCTCACCTGGGTGTAGTTTGTAGGAAATTATACCTTTAAATTATCTCCAATGGTGTGTATTTATATGCAAAATCATAAATAGATACTAAAATAACAAATAGTGTTCCTTATGTACAAAACACAATTGTGATAAATGCAACCTAAAACATCAATTATATATGTGACTTTAACCACTTCAGCCCCTGAAAGTTTTACCCCCTTCCTGACCAGAGCACTTTCTCCTATCGTTCACTGACAGACGCAGCTCTCCATTACGTGTGGGGTTTATGCTGGTCTCACTAGGAGTTAACTAGGCAGGGAAAAGAAACAGCTGGCCCCTCCCATGGGGCCGTCCTCTCTTCCCACATAAACCCCCTCCATAGCATAGCTCACCAGTCTAAATGCCTAGTTTGCAAGGAGTTGACCTGGCTTCCCTTTAGGGGAATTGCGGTCCTGTTTGTGACCATTCTTTTTATTTTATTTTATATTCTTGTCTAAATGTCTTGCTGACCTCCCTTTTCAGGGTGGACGTCTATTTGGTCCACGTTTGGATGAGATCATAAAAGATTTACGGGAGGAAAGAGTACCTTTCTTCCGGAGCCCCGGAGGTGCGAGTTTCGCCGTAGACAGGGGCCCCCTCCCTTGGGTCAGAAAATGTTTTTTCGCGCCCCGAGCGCAACAGGTAAGGGGACCCCTCCTGGTAAGGTCGCTGCATGGGCCGGTAAGTGGCAGCGCAAAACAGAAAAGGCGGAAGACAAGTCCTCCTCAGCCTGATGGGGTCTTCTGGGGTCCGCAGACCGGTGGCTGGCTCACATTCCCAATCGTTGGGTCCGGGAAGTGATGTCCGCCGGGTAAAGGATAGAGTTCAACACTTTACTCCCAGACAGGTTCTTCCCATCAAATTTAGGGCTCCCGCAGGATCGCCGGGAGGCCCTTTTCGGGGCTGTTCAAGCACTTTCAGACCAGGGAGTGATTGTGCCAGTGCCTCCAGAAGAGAGGTTTTGAGGTTTCTACTCGAATCTGTTCGTGGTCCCCAAAAAAGGGGGGGGGGTTCGGCCAGTACTGGACCTAAAGGCCCTGAACTGGTATGTCAGGGCGCGGAAGTTCCGGATGGAATCTATCTGCTCGGTTGTGGCCGCCCTCCATCAAGGGGAGTTTCTGGCGTCCCTGGACATCAGGGATGCGTACCTCCATGTACCCATTTGTCCACAGCATCAGCGCTTCCTGCGCTTTGCAGTGGGAGACCTCCATTTTCAAATCATGGCACTCCCCTTCGGTCTGGCCTCAGCACCCCGAGTTTTCACAAAACTGCTAGCCCTGGTGTTGGCGTTGCTGCGACAGAGAGGCATTGCGGTGGTAGCATAGCTAGACGACCTGCTCCTGCGAGCGGAATCTGCCTCAGCTCTGGAGGAAAATGTGAGGATCACAATGACCTCGCTGCAGGATTTCGGCTGGTTACTCAACCTGCAGAAGTTGTCGGTGTCACCAACCAGTCGCCTGGAGTACCTGGGTCTGATATTGGACAGTGCAGGGGAAGGTGTTCCTCCCTCTGGCCAAGTTGCTGTCTCTGCAGTCGGCAGTGCGAACCCTTCTGTCGCACCGTCGGTCTTCATTATGATTCTGTATGCGGGTGCTGGGGCTCACGAGTCACACTCGTCTCCTTCAGCGAGCAATTCTGGCTCGGTGGGACAGGTCATCTCGGTCCTTGGACCTTCTGATCCATCTGAGCTCACAGACCAGGGTGTCTCTGACCTGGTGGCTTCGGGACTCGGCCCTGACTCAGGGGAAGTCGTTCCTGCCCCTCCAGTGGGTGATCATCACCACGGATGCCAGTCTTTCAGGCTGGGGAGGGATCCTGGGACAACTGTCTGCCCAGGGCCGTTGGTCGGCACAGGAGGCTCATCTCCCTATCAATGTACTGGAGCTGAGAGAAATCAGATTGTGCCTATCTCACTGGACAGTGAGATTGCAGGACCGTCCGGTTCCAATTCAGTCGGACAATGCCACAGCAGTGGCGTATGTGAACCATCAGGGCGGCACAAGAAGTCCAGGTGCTGTGGCGGAGGCAGCTCTGATACTGCGTTGGGCGGAACGTCACATTCCGGCAATCTCCGCCATTTACATTCCAGGTGTGGAGAACTGGCAGGCGGATTTTCTGAGTCGCCAGATGCTGGACCAGGGAGAGTGGTCCCTCCACCCGGAGGTGTTCAATAAGATTTGCCACAGATGGGGGACACCGGACGTGGATCTCATGGTGTCTCAGTTCAATCACAAGGTGGAGACCTTTGTGTCCAGAACGAAGGATCCATTGGCAGTGGCCACAGACGCTCTGGTGGCCCCCTGGGGCCGTTACCGACTTCTGTATGCCTTCCCTCCGATAAAACTGTTACCGCGCTTGATCCGCAGGATAGTGGCGGAGGGAATACCAATGATCCTGGTGGCTCCGGATTGGCCTCGGCGCACTTGGTACGCCGATGTGGTGCAAATGGTGGCAGACGCCCCCTGGCGGCTCCCACTGAGAGACGATCTTCTGTCTCAGGGGCCCATCTTGCACCCTGCTTTACCCTCGCTGGCTTTGACGGCTTGGCTATTGAGTCCCAGGTGCTAAGAGATAGGGGAGTCGCTGACTCAGTGATTCCTACATTGTTGAAGGCTCGCAAGTGTACTTCTCGCAAGTTTTACCACCGCACCTGGAAGGCTTATATAGCTTGGTGCGAGGCGGAGGGTCATAACCCTCGCTCTTATGTGGTATCCAGGGTCCTGTTTTTTTTGCAGCAGGGCCTGAACAAAAAACTGACTGAGTACTCTTAAGGGCCAGATATCGGCTCTGGCAGTTCTTTTCCAGAGACCTTTGGCTTTGCACTCGTTGATTCATACCTTTGTTCAAGGTGTACGACATGTGGCACCTCGGGTGAAGGTTCCGTTGGCTCCTTGGGATCTGAATTTGGTGCTTTCTGTACTTCAGAAACCGCCTTATGAGAAAATCAGGGAGATTTGCTTACAACTGCTCTTGCAGAAGGTGGCTTTCCTAGTAGCCATCACCCCCGCCAGACGGGTGTCTGAATTAGCAGCACTCTCGTGCAAGTCTCCCTACTTAGTCCTGCATAAGGATAAGGCGGTCTTGCAACCCTCTCCTTCCTTTCTTCCGAAAGTGGTTTCTTCCTTTCACATTAATGAAGATATTGTCCTTCCTTGTGCTCTCATCCATCGCACCCAAAAGTGATTGAATTGCATGCCTTGGACGTAGTGAGGGTCTTAAGAGTGTATTTGTCTGCTACAGCTTCTTTTCGAAAAGCTGATGCTCGGTTTGTGCTGCCTGAGGGTCCGCGCAAAGGTTGGCGGCCTCGTCGGCTACGATCTCTCGTTGGATCAGACAGACCGTGACCCATGCCTATTCTGTTCGGGGCAAGGTTCCCCCTTTTCCGGTCACGGCTCATTCTACCCGGGCTGTTAGCACTTCCTGGGCTTTTAGACACCAGGCCTCGGTGTCACAGGTGTGCAAGGCGGCCACTTGGGCCTCAGTTCACACTTTCACTAAGTTTTATAAAGTTGATGTGTTTGCATCTTCGGATGCTGCTTTTGGCCGCAAAGTTTCGCAGGCGGCAGTGTAGGCGCGTCTGGCGCCTCCTTAGAGGTTCTGTTGGGTACAGTTGTTAGTGTTTACCCACCCCTCTTTTTGACACAGCTTGGGGACATCCCCACACGTAATGGAGAGCTGCGTCTGTCAGTGAACGATAGGAGAAAAAGGGATTTTATTAAAACTTACTGTAAAATCCTTTTCTCCGAGTTCACTGACAGACGCAGCACCCACCCCTCTGTGCTCTGTTCTTGTACGGCTTGTGTACGAACTGGTGAGCTATGCTATGGAGGGGGTTTATGTGGGAAGAGAGGACGGCCCCATGGGAGGGGCCAGCTGTTTCTTTTCCCTGCCTAGTTAACTCCTAGTGAGACCAGCATAAACCCCACATGTAATGGAGAGCTGCGTCTGTCAGTGAACTCGGAGAAAAGGATTTTACGCTAAGTTTTAATAAAATCCCTTTTTTTGCGATTCGGCACTGTGTCGCTTTAACTGTCAATTGCGCGGTCGTGCGACGTTGTACCCAAACAAAATTTGCGTCCTTTTTTTCCCACAAATAGAGCTTTCTTTTGGTGGTATTTGATCACCTCTGCATCATTTCTTGATCACCGCTATAAACAAAAAAAGAGCGACAATTTTGCAAAAAAAACAGTTTCTTACTTTTTGCTAAAATACAAATCCAAAAAAAAAATATATAAAAAAATTTTTTTTTTCATCGGTTTTGGCCAATTTATATTCTTCCTCATATTTTTGATAAAAAATATCACAATCAGCGTTTATTGATTGGTTTGCGCAAAAGTGGCCGCGTTTACGGATGGTGAGAATTAATTTCTGGGTTTTTTATTTGTTTTTAAATTTTTTACTAGTAATGGCGGCGATCTGAGATTTTTAGCGGTACTGCGATATTGGGGAGGACATGTCGGACATTTTTGACACTTTTTTGGGACCAATGACATTTATACAGCAATCGGAAATTTAAATGTCCACTGATTACTGTATAAATGTCTTTGGCAGTGAAGGGGTTAACCTGGGGGGGAGAGCTAGGGGTTAACTGTGTTCCCTGTGTGTGTTCTTACTGTGGGGGGGCTGGGCTAGCATGGGCATAGGAGATCTAATTGATCCCAGTGACTCTTATGTGGTATCCAGGGTCAGTAGATCTCCTATGCCTGCACTGACAGGGCGGGGAACCGCCATGTTTACATCGGCGGTTCCCCGCTCTTTGGCTGTGGCCGCTCATCGCGGCTCGCCAGCAGACATCGGGTCCGCCCGTGCCACGGGCACACTCCTCTGGAGTGCGGCAGGTGCGCGCATGCCCCCTAGCAGCCCCCCGCAGATCACTGCCTTTTTACGGCTATTCACGGTAGCCGTCCACACTGCCGCAGTAAATATACTGCGCGCGGTGTGGAACTGGTTAACTAATACCCAATAATATTATTTTGTGTTATTCCCTTTTGCGTTTTGAAAACACAACATGTTTTGAAAACACAATAGTCTCGTGGTTAATGTGCAAAAACAACAAAATAGTTAAACTAATCAAAAGTCCATATAACTTAGTGGTAGGTGTTATCAAGCAATCATGAGCAACTCCACTCCAAATCAAATTTGTGTGCTGGTGATCCACTCTGTGCTCTCCCAATCTCTAGCCACTCACCAGAAAGCGCTCCCCACAAAGGGGATACTTGCATAGATGTTATATAGCTCTGTGGTCACTGTGTTTACCTCTTCTCACATCCAGCCATCTCCCCCAGCCGACAGGATATAAAAAGGAAGAAAGACAATACGTCATGCAATATTGCTTAACTCATTTTTAATTACTTAAAACCATCTGTTGTGCACTCACATTTGCGTAGAAAAAACGAGCGTTTGTTATCTGAAGGCATCCAGCAAGTTTCACGGACTTGCCAAAAGTGACATATGACGTTAGGCACTGCCCTACGCGTTTCATCATTGGACGTCTACAGCAGCGGTGCCATATTGGTACACTTCCGGCTATTTATAGTGTATCCAATTGAGGTAACCCAATTGTATGTTGGTGGCCATTTTGTTGTAGATCTGTTAGATATGATCTATGGCCATGATGTTGTGGCTACTGGGTCAGTATTAACAGCACTGCGGCGCAGTGAAAGAGATAGGATTCCAATTCAAATGGTTGTGGCAATGAATATATTAAATGTATGGAATACGCAGCAGACACACTGTCCAATACACATAAATACATACAATAGTATATTATGATAAACAATCACTAAATAAGATTACTAAGTGCGTGTATATGTTAAAAGTTTTAATTAAATTCCTAGATGTGTGCATATATTTATTATACAAAACTACATACATATATGATATTGAGTTTTTAAAATAAAAAAAAAAAATGGATGTGCACGGAGTGCAGAGACGGACCTGTCATCCGCCGGCTCAGCTGGGATCAGCAGATGGATCCCCGCTGCGCAGCGGATCTCGACAAAACGGGCTCCGCTCGTGTGAAAGGACCCTAAGAGAGTGCTCCTAATCTCAGCTTGTTAGCTGTATAGAACACACCTGGGTGCCCGAAATCTCGCTGATTGATAAGTGATCAAATACTTATTTCACTCATTAAAATGTGAATCAATTTATAACTTTTTTGAAATGCGTTTTTTCTGGATATTTTTGTTATTCTGTCTCTCACTGTTAAAATAAACCTACCATTAAAATTATAGACTGGTCCTTTCTTTGTCAGTGTGCAAACGTACAAATCAGCAGGAGTTCAAATACTTTTTTCCCCTCGCTGTATGTATTCTGCTACATATTTATGGCAAAATAAAATCCCAATAAGCGTATATATTGATTGGTTTGTGCAAAAGTTCTACAAAGGATGGGATATTTTTATTTCATTGTTTCACGACTAATGGCGGCGATCAGCGACTTATCGTGGGACTGCTCTTTTGCGGCGGACATTCTGACACTAACTGACCTTTTGGCACTTTGTGGGGACCAGTGACATTATTACAGTGATCAGTCCTAAAAATATGCACTGTCACTGTACTAATGACACTGGCTGGGAAGGGGTTAACATCAGTGGTGATCATAGGGTTAACTGTGTGTTAGGCAGTGTTTTACAATACTGTGTGTGAGGTGCTTTTACTAAGGGAAGAAGATGGAATTTATTCTCTGCTTTGCAGGGACACAACCTCCATCCCTTAACTTCTGTTAGAATCATTCTGTCTCTCTGCTTAACGATTGGCAGTGCGCATGCATGCCCCCTTCTCAGAAGTTTCAGGTCACGCATTTATATAGGTAATCCGACGCATTGGTGCTGCTCTGTGGCAATAAAACTGCTCTAGGATGGACCTGAAGTAGTTAATTTTTCTGCAGATGTGGATCAAAGTATTGTAGCTGCAGCATGTGTACAGCTCCATGCCCTAGTGTAGGTGGGCAGCTGGGTAGTGGTAAACCCCCCCCCATCTTGGCTGCCCATGTGAATGAGCCTTTAGTGCTACTTTTATTGACACTTGTGTGTATTAAACTCTTCTTTAGCACTCCCTGTAATATTCCCAACCTTGCCCATTTGGAATCAGGGATGCCTTTATTTTTGCAACAACAGCCACTGCAAATGAATGCATTCAGTTTTTTTCAAAAAACAGCCAGAAAAATGACAGAAATCTGACATCTCATTGCATTAGGAGAGCCTGAGGTCATTTAGCTATGACACTGCCTTGAAAGAATGAAGAAAACACAGTGAAGGTGAAAGTATGACGAACACGAAGAGAAGAGAGTTTCTAGGGAAAGAACTGCCAGATACGTCATGAAATGTTTAGAAAAATCCTTGAGTAACCATCAGTTGGTTTGTTCCAAGTACTTGTACTCTGCACTCCCTCCGATCAGCAGTTCATAGATCATCAGCTCATATCTTTGGACTTTACAGAAAGAACACTCCTTACTTCGCAGTCAGCATTCTCGTACTCTACTGATGACTCACATTTGTTTTCAGTCTGTAGTTTTTTTTTTATTTGTGCCCAGTTTGATGAAATGTTAAAGCACTAAATAATTGTGCTAAGCCCTTATGCTGGTGTAATTTATAACAGCCTTTTTCAACCGGGTGCCTTGAGGTTTCTTCTGGGGTACCTTGGCAAAATGCCTAAAAATTGCCTAAAAATGTATACAAGTCAGCGGGTGGATGAAGCCTGCCTTTTAGTCACACAAAGCCACTGGATTTTATTGTGCAACATTTCAACCTTCCAACCATCAGTGTTCTGCCCAAGTGTCAAACTTGGCAGAATACCAACCCTGCGTCACTTCCGTTTTTTTAAAGCGTTATAACTTTGTAATTAGCACGAATTTCTGTTGCTACTAAATACCGGCAGTGGACTACAGTCCGTTACCAGTAGTTGGTGTGTTAGGAACACAGTGGCAAATGGGGACAAAGTTGTCCCCGCCTAGGAGTGGCCATTTTCTTGGTAGTATATGAGCGGAGTATAAACCTCCGCTCATATACCGTGCATCGGACTATTGTCCGTTGCTGGTGTTTTTGAAAATAACCTATTGCTGAAGATCAACTGAACTTCCTGACCATTATGACGTTATGATGCTTTAAAGTGGTTGTCAACCTGTGACAACCACTTTAACCTACAGGTAAGCCTAGAATAAGGCTTACCTGTAGGTGCCCTGCATATCTTTCAAACCTGTACGGTTCAGGAGACATGCAGTGTTTTGCATGTGCCGACGTCATGTCGTCACATGCGCACTGAAGAAACGGCCTCCATGCCGTTTCTCCACTGACCCTGTGCCGTGACTGGCGGCTCCGCGCGCATGCGCGGGAGTGACATCACGTGACTCCGGCCAGTCACAGAGCCAGAGTCGCGGCCCCGGAAGGAAGAGGGGCAGAAGATGGACGCAGCCTGGAGCGGGGGCATCGCTGGACACTGCAGGCTTCATTTGCAGGTAAGTGGCACATAATGGGCTACTATGCGATGCATAGTAGTCCATTATGCTTCTACTTTACAGGGTTATATTGAGGAAGTAAACCCAATCTGGGTTTACTTCCTCTTTAAAGAAACCAGAAGTGACGCAGGTTTGGTATTCTGCTGAGTTTGGTATTTGGGCAGTACACCGGCATCCTAACAACCAGTGATGTCATTAGTGTTGATAAGAAGGGTGTTGATCGCCTTCACAGCGTCCTTATTTGGTCCTCCCCTGCCCCTCTCCATCAGCACGGGTGGCCCATTAGCTGGGTGATGGAGAGAAATTGGGGGGAAGGGAGAAACACTGGAATACTAGTCGGTACTAGTGTTCAAAAGTATAATATGTAGAGTTGAGAGAATCCGTGGATGTTCGGGTTCGGTGGGTTTGGCCGAACTTCGGAAAAAAGTCCGGGTTCGGTACCGAACTTGACCCAAACTTTACCCCGAACCCCATTGAATTCAATGAGGACCCAAACTTTTTGGCACAAAAATGACTGTAAAAGAGTCCTGGAAAGTGCTAGAGGGCTGCAAAATGATTTTAGAACAATAATCTGTCCCTTACAGCAACAGCAGGAACCTGACCCTATAGAACTAGGAGATGATTTTAGAACAATAATCTGTCCCTCTAAGCAGTAGACTCTACCTAGTCCAGTCAGATCTTTCTGTAATGCAGGATGAGATCTGCAATCTGTCCCTAAAAGCAGTAGTAGTAGTAATCTCTACCTATCTATCTATCTGCAATCTGTCCCTCACAGCACCGGCAGCATCCTCTCCCTACACTACCCAGAGAGCATGTGACATGCAGCACTGTGACTCCAGCCTCATATAGAGTCTGGGTCACATGATACACTGGCCAATCACAGCCATGCCATTAGTAGGCATGGCTGTGATGGCTTCTAGGGAAAACCAGTGAAACGCTTGTTGATTGGCTGCCCTGCAGCTATTCAACCTGCGTGATCAAATACCCGAACCCAGAACTCGAACCCAAACTTTTTTTCAAATGTTTGGGTCCGGGTCACGGACACCCCAACCCTTTACAGTTCGGGTTCGCTCAACTCTAATAATTTTCTTTGGAAGAACAAATCGCCTCTAACGTTTAGCGGCCTACGTGTGTCCATGTTGCCGCATTATGTAAAACTGTTACAATAGTTCTTTACATTTTAGAATGGTGTGCCTTGACTGTCCATAATTTTATCTTTCAATAATTTCTATTAGTTTCATTAATGTAAAAATACAAACAAATCCAGCATTGGCTAACATGGCCTAAAGGAAAGTAATTTGAAATCACATATCACATATAAGTACAAGCGTTTGTGTCTCCTGAAAAAAGTAAAGGTCATCAATTATAAAACCAGTCCTCGTCTGAACATCTGTAGGAACTGTTGGAGTACAAGAAATTGAGGACTGTTGCTCCTAGATTACATATAATAATGAACTGTGTTTAAAATGGGTAGGCATAGCAATACCTATGGTGAGGTCAAGAACAAGGAGATTGTCGATTGCCTCACCTGCCACCCCAATGGGATCGCGCTGTGGACAAGGCGAGGTCGACCCACCTTATATGGATAATCATGCTGTGTAGGCTTACCCACAGGGCCGCTGATAAGGCAGTACAGCCAGCCCTGGTGTACCGGGCCCGGGGCCTCATAAACTCCACAGGGGCCTGGTTAGCTTTAGGCCTCATACACACGGACGTTTTTTGACACCGGCGTTTTCTGGCGTTTTTTGCAGCTCTCCATGTTAGTCAACGGCCCCATAAAAATGTTGGCATTTTTGAGCTGTAGATGGCTTCGGCGTTAGTGAGCTGAAAGTAGATTCCATGGCCATCGCGTTCTGAGGCTGTAACGTTTTGGCATTTTTTGACGCCGACTCCGCAAAATGCCAACAAACGCTAACTAATATTGTACTCGCGTTTTCCGGTGTTTGACGCCGACATTTTTAGGTTGAAAAATAGCAGAGGGATGATTTTTTTAAAAAAACGCCTATGGACGCTGACGCTCACTAACGCTCACTAACGCCGATGCATAACGCGGAAAAATGCAGATTTTTTTTCCTTGATGTCAGGCCCAACGTTTTGTTTATTTTTAAAGATACGCCCGTGTGTATGAGGCCTTATAGTTAATTTCTAGCTAAAAAAAATTACTTTATAACCTAAAGCCCCACACCCACTTGTTTACCATGGAATATATTCATTTCCTGGTCCCCCTCGGGTCAACAGAGGGGCCCAGGAGGTGAGAGCAGGGGAGGGACTTTTTTGTAATTTTCGGGCGCAGGCACACAGGCCGCACCACAGCCGCTCTTCACCTGCCTCAGAAAGTGCCGGGGCTGTAGCCCGAGGGAGAGAACGATCATTGAAGAGGCTCAGAGCAGAGCGTGAGTTCTTCTGGCGGTGGGACACAGGCAAGCAGTCCCCTGCTGTCTGCAGATGACACACTAACAAGTCACATAGGATACTCAGGAAAGTGCAGTCCTCAGACCCCCTGCTGTGTGCTTATGATGACCATCATCATCATCATTGTGTTGCTCACAGCACAGCAGGTTCTGTATGGCTCTCAGTGTCACATGGCTGTTGGGTGTAAGTAACACACAGCACAGCCATAATAAAGTCAGTACCCAACAGCCATGTGACAATAAGAGACATACAGAACCTGCTGTGCTGTGAGCAACATAATGATGATGGTCATCATAACCACACAGTTATTATGCTACTTTACACTTGTGTTTAGAGGAGGTAGTAAAAACACAGAGCTGAGCTGCATTTTTGCCACCCCCAAACCACTCCTCTTTAACCACTTCAGCCCCGGAAGGAATTCCCATTTTAGGACCTGAGCACTTTTTGCGATTCGGCACTGCGTCACTTTAACTGACAATTGCGTGGTTATGCAACGTTGTATCCTTTTTTTCCCACAAATAGAGCTTTCTTTTGGTGATATTTTATCACCTCTGCGTCATTTCTGATCGTCGCTATAAACAAAATAATAGCGACAATTTTGCAAAATAAAAACAAATTTCTTACTTTTTGCTAAAATACAAATCCAAAAAAAAATATATAATTTTTTTTTTTCCATCGGTTTTGGCCGATTTATATTCTTCCTCATACTTTTGGTAAAAAAAACCGTAATCATCGTTTATTGATTGGTTTGCGCAAAAGTTGCCGCATTTACGGATGATGAGAATTCATTTCTGGGGTTTTTATTTTTTTTTATATTTTACTAGTAATGGCGGCAATCAGCGATTTTAAACGGTACTGTGATATTGCAGCGGACATGTCGGACCATTTTGACACTTTTTTGTGACCATTGGCATTCATACAGCGATCAGTGCTATAAAAATGCACTGATTACTGTGTAAATGCCATTGGCAGTGAAGGGGTTAACCTGGAGGGGCGCTCTAAGGGTTAACTGTGTTCCCTGGGCATGTTCTGACTGTATGTGGGCTGGCCTGGCTGGGGGAAGGGAGTGATCATGGCTTCCATATACAGGAAGCCTGTGATCACCGCCCTTCCCCCTCTAACAGAACGGAGATCCGTGTTTATTTACACGGACCTCCGTTCTTTCACTGCGGGGGAGCCATCACGGGTAGCTGGGGGCGATCGAGTCCGCCCTACCCGCTCCCTGGCCCCCCCGAACACAGTGAGCCTGCGAGTGCGCCTCCGGTGGCGCGCAAGCGCTCACAGCGAGTGATATCGAACAACCTTGTCGCCGTCAGACTGCAGTCGGCAGTCGGCAAGTGGTTAAGAACCTTTCACCCCACCTTTCCAATTAGGTCCACCTGTTTTTCCTATGGACCTAATTGAAAGCTCCATGTAGGTCTAGGGAGTCCGGATGTAAAAGGGCTTGTGTCCGTTCACCACCTCCTACGCCCGTGTCCAAAAAATTCAAAAGTACTGCGTCCTAAATGTGGCAGATCAGAGTTAGTCTGGCCACCCATAAAGCCACAACAAGTCCGTGGTGTATGTTGGCTCTCACTGAATGGGCATTGACATCAAAACACTGACATCTGTCCTATTCAGCTCCCATTATGATTGGCAGGGTGACGCCCCCGCCCTCCACCCCTGGGACAGCATTGGGTGAGGGGTGGGGTCGAGGGCAGGATCGAGGGGGGCCCTGTCAGGTAGGCTGTACGGGGCCCCATGATTTCTATCAGTGGCCCTGCTTACCCAGGTAGTAGAGAGGGGAGTAGTCCCAAGCGGTTGGTAACTTAACAAGGAACTGCAGTCTGCTCACACAATTTGTAATAAAAAAAACATTTTTGCCATTCTGAAGCTTCCCTCTAACCACTTTGCATATTTTATATATACTGTGATTCTGTACTTGCCAAATATGCTGCAGAAATCTCCCTCCACTGAGTCTGGCCACAATCATTTTAACTGTGGGCAGCTGAAGCTGCTGTCTGTTCACTTCCTGGATTTACCTTCCTAGCAAACTCTCACGAGAGTGAGAGAGAGAGCTGTACATGATGTCAAACGCCGAAGCATTTTTTCAGCCAAGAAACAGGAAGTGGGCTGTAAAAGGTATTTACTGGCAGAAATAAAATGTTTTACTAGCCAAAGCTAAAACAAGGTCAGAAGGTTTAATACACACAGATCCGTCTTCCTGCATAGTAGAAATACAGGATCTGTGTGATCTCCCCTGTCAGAACCAAGATCTGCCTTGTTTACACAAGCAGATCCCTGTTCGGTCACCGTGGGGAACGACCGCGGGTGGCCGGCGAACATCGAGTCCACCCCACCCGCTGATTGGCTCCCCCACTGGCCAGAGGAAGGACGGGCGCCCACAATAGCCAGTTCCCACGTGGCCGTACAGCCACGGCGATTCACGGGAAGGAGCCAACCTGCCGCAGTATAATGACGGTGGCTGGTCGGTTAGTGGTTAATTATTATAATTTATTTTTATTGCATTCAAACAGAAAAACATGTGACAAAATGTGCTAAACACTCAAAAATGTGCAAAACAAACATTTCTATGCATCTCTATGGAACAAAAAAAAAAAAAAAAGCTTCAAAAAACACACACCAATCTGCCGAATTTGAGCTACAAAAAAGCTCCAGAACTTTTTGGAGCTTCAGGCGTTTGGCTTCAGATGACATGTAGTTGGGAAGTGAACCATTTCCATAGAGAAAAATAGATATTTTTCTCCTTCAGCATTTCCTTGAGCTTACAGGCCTAATAGATCCCTGACGTCTCATCAATGAGAACCTAACACAGTAAAAATGTTATCACATAAGGGGGCTATTGGTCTCTATGTGAAAGCAATAAAGTTTAATAAAAAGGTGTAAAAAATTAAAGGTACACCCAAACACTTTAGCCTCTCCCAAAAAAATGTTCTAGCCCCCACATATATGCACATACGTATTACATTCATAAACGATAATTGCGTTACACATGTTACATATCACTGTGCATACAGGAGAGAGAGCAATAATTCTAGGGTTATTATTCACAGTTAACTCTAAACTGATGACCTTAGCCCTGGGTTCACATTGATGCTACTTTGAAATCGCTGTTCCTTCACTTAAAGCAGGGCGATTTCAAAGTAGCAAGGTCAGCGTGATTTCAGGTGCTACTTGATAGACATCTGTGTGGTTTCATGCACAGATGTCTATTGAAATCGCACCTGAAATCAGTAAAAGTAGTACTTTTGTGAAAATGCCAACAGTCAGTGTGGTTTAAACCAGCGGTCCCCAATCTCCCCAGCACCATGGACCGGCTTGGTGGAAGACAACCCCTCCACGGACCGGGGTGGATGGGGAGTGGTGGTTGGGGCCGCGGGTACCATTCGCACTACTGTGTTTAGCACACTTGAGCAAAATACACAACTTTTAGGCTGGGTTCACACTATTGCGAATTGGATGAGGGTTCCCTGTGAATTTCCGGGTTCTGGTTCGAATTTGCACAGGGGTCCTGTGTGTCTTTTGGTCCATTTCAGGTCCAAATTAATGCACAGGGCCCCTGCTGGAAACCACATTGGTATTAGCTGTGAACCCAGCCTCAAATGAATTTAAAACAAGTTAATCGCAATAGTATGCACTGCACCTGTGTTCACAATAGAGATTATCTCTCTACTGAGCATAAGCATTCAAACTCAGAAACATTGGAAGTGTTAAACAAATGCAGTGGAAATCACTGTGTACGCATACCCTTACACATACAAACCATAATTAAGTCATTAGTCCAGGTTGAAAGCTTCTATATGACCCAGTGCTGCAGAAGGGCCATCAGACTCTAAAGCCGGCCATAGACGGTTCAGCAGGGACTGGCTGAGATTCGAACCATGTATAGGCAGGCTGATTGTACCCAAGTTGATCAGTCAATCAACTTGGATGCAGCCAGCATGTTGGGTTTTCATGCGATTATCGCAAGAGGCTATAACCAGTGCTGTGTTTTGGCCTAGGCTGTCAAAGCCCAGGCCTAGGATGGCGCTTTGCAGGGGGGCAGCAAAAAAGCCACCCTCCGCACAAAAAAAAAGCCCTCCCCGACCCGTCCTCCTGAGTCCCAGCTCCCACACACAGGGTTGCCATCAGGGGAGTACAGCTAAACCCTGGAGCCCAGTGCCACAACAAGTTCCGGGACTGAGCTCTGGTAACTGGCCAGACAGATTGGTTTTCTGTAGCCGACACCTCTCTCCCCACATGCTACTGGTCTGAGGTCTGTGTATAGTTTACAGTGGAGGGGGACACAGTAACTGGGAAGGAGGGGAGGAGGGGGACAAATAACAGATGCACACATGGAGTGATGGGAGTGGAGGGGGGTAAGGGCATATGTGTTTGGTGCTTTGGGAGAGGAGAGGATATGTGCTAGTGGGGGGTCTGATCCCCCCACTAGCACATATCCTCTCCCCTCCCAAAGCACCCAGCACATATCCCCTTACCCCCTCTCCCCCCAAATTAAAGATGGCGCATCCCTCTGTCCTCCTCTTGTGGCGTCCCTCACTGTCCTTCTCCCGCGGCGTCCCTCTGTCCTCTTCCCATGGTGTCCCTCTATCCTTCTCCAGTGGCATCCCTATCTGTCCTCCACCCGCGGTGTCCCTCTCTGTCCTCCTCCCGTGGCGTCCCTCTCTGTCCTCCTCCCGTGGCATCCCTCTGCCCTCTTCCCAAGGCATCCCTCTGTCCTCTTCTCATGGTGTCCCTCCCTGTCCTCTTCCCACGGTGTCCCTCTCTGTCCTCTTCCCATGGCATCCCTCTGTGCTCTTCCCACAGTGTCCCTCTAACCTCTTCCCATGCAGATGACAGGACGGGTCCTAAAAAGGAAGGTGTGTGGCCTTGACAGGAAGGGGTGGATCATATTTAAATTAGGGGTGCGCAAGTTTAGTCAGGCTTAGGGCAGCACAAAACCTAAATACACCACTGGCTATAGCCGCTAGCAATAATCACTGTGTGTTCTCCCAGCTGGATCAGAGCCCTGCCCCCCCCCCCCCCCCACCAGGAGAATACAATATTTCCACCTCAGGGATTCCCCCATCACCACTGTGTTTATGGGGGAATCAAGTGATTTTCTTTTCTGTAACCCGTGGTTGCTGGAAAAAAAATAGCACCATCTATGCTTAACCGTGCCATACTGCATGATGTCAAGAAGGATTGAATTTCGGTATGTTGGAACTCCTCCACAGCCAGACCACACGTTTGTCTTTCCCACATAGCAAGCTTGATATAAAGCTTAATCTATTCTTGACAATCTCTACAGAAGCTGCACACAGAAATTGATTAGACAGGTTACAAAATCTGTTCTGATCATATTAGTGGTGCTGGACAAGGGGAGCAGGCGCCTCTGGTTGTAGTGGCGCAGGTTATGCTGGCTTGATCAACCGCCACCAATCCCTCTTCATCATGGCCGGCCCCCAACAGGCCACAAATCATCACCGGTCCGCAGCCTGGGGGTTGGGGACCTCTGGTTCAAACAATACCATAAAATAGACAAAGAAAGAAAAATATACCACCTAGTGTGCATTACACAATATCCAGAAAGATATTCTTCATTAAAGTGCTCATATAAAGCTTATTAGCACTCTTCTCCCATGTAACTCTCAGAAAAGGAAAAAATCACCCCAGTGCTCCTCCACTGAGAGCCAATGAGGGGAGAGAGAGCTGAGAGAGCCCCTGCCTTTGTGCACAGCGCTGGATCAAGATTGGTCTCAGGTACCTAATAAGGGGAGACTTGGAAGGGTTTTTACCTTAATGCATAGAATGCATTAAGGTAAAAAACCTTTAGCCTTTAGAACCACTTTAACCTCCTTCCGGCCCACTTATTGTAAAATGGTGGCTGGGTAGGTGCACTGTTGTTCTGGGAGGACATCATATGACATCCTCCCAGGATCATGCCTCGGGCACCCCACGTGCTGCACTCTGGTGTGATCTGTCACCCGCCATGTCCACTGGACATGGCAGATGACAGATTACTGTAACGGCCTGGGGGGGCTCTGCGCCCCCCACCCCAAAGCACCTTGTCCCCATGTTGATGAGGACAAGGGCCTCTTCCCGACAACCCTGGCCGGTGGTTGTCGGGGTCTGCCGGCGGGGGCTTATCGGAATCTGGAAGCCCCCTTTAACAAGGGGGCCCCCAGATGCCGGACCCCCACCCTATGTAAATGAGTATGGGGTACATCGTACCCCTACCCATTTACCTGGAAAGAAATATGTACACAAAAAAACCACACAGCTTTTTAAAATATTTTATTAAATCTGCTCTGGCGGTCTTCTCCCCTCTCCGGTGTCTTCTTTTCTTCGGCTCTTTTGCGGGGTCTTTCATCTTCTGAGGGGTCTTTTCTTCTTCTCTGCGGCGTCTTCTGCTCTTTTGCCAGTCTTCTCCGCTGTCCTCTTCCCTCTCTTCTTCTTCTTCTTCTTCTTCTTTTCTTCTTCTTCTTCTTCTTCCCATGTTGACACAACGCGTTCTCCTTCACGAATGCCCTCGCCGCTCTGTGCTGTGCCTTATATTGGCATGGGGCGTGGCCAACAGATGACATCACCTGGAGGTCCCGCCCCATATGAGGTCACAGCTCCGCCCCCAGGATGACGTACGGTCCGACTTTGACCCCATGTAGGACCGTAAATCGCACAGCAGTGTAGGATCAAAGTAGGACCGTTTTTTTGTCGGATAGTGTGAACCCAGCCTTACAAAGGGGAACTCCTGCACCCAAAATTGGAAACACAATCACCCTTTCCTTTGCCTGTCTTTTTCAAGATAGACAAATGAGCTTTGGGGATTTTACAGAGTCTCTCAACTCAAAAAGTGGCTCCACAACAATCATTGCAACTGAATCAATTCCCCTGCTTGTTAGGTTTATAGCATACATATAAAAAAAAAATAAAGAAATTGCCCAATAGTGCTATAAAATTTTAATCAACTTTTAATAAAAAATGACATCACATAATTCAAGTCGTACACAGCACTAAGGCATCCCCATCTGTGTTTGTGTGCACAAAATTTAAAGAGTAACTCCACTTTTGTTGAGAAAAAAACATTCTCCTGGGTGATCTATGTACATTGCAAGGATTTTAACAAACGTTGTTGCAGATTCCTACGTTTTGTTATTCTGAAGAAATCCCTGTGTGTTTGCCTGTGTCCATGTGGGAAAGTCAGTCTTAGGCTAGGTTCACACTAGTCCGAGAATCAGACCGACATTAGGAGCACAAGTCGCATTACATCACAAAATCAATTATTCCCTATGTGAGCCATCTTAACCAAATTTGAAAAAGGTTCCTGTACTACTTTTGTCCGACTTTGATCCTACTTCAGCCCATTGAATATCATTGAAGTCGGATCATTGTCTTCACTGATCTGACTTTGGCATGCGACTTGCATGTGCGCTGATGATCTTGAAGGGGAACTCCACGCCAAATAAAAAAAAAAAAAAAACAACATGGAGTCCCCCTCCAGGAGCATACTAGGCCCTTTGGTCTGGCATGGATTTTAAGGGAAACCCCCACGCCAAAAAAACTGTGTTAGGCCCCCCAGAATCCATACCAGACCCTTATCCTAGCACGCAGCCTGGCAGGCCAGGAAAGGGGTTGGGGATGAGTAAGCACCCCCCTCCTGGACCGTACCAGGCTACATGCCCTCAACATGGGGAGTATGGGTGCTTTGGGGCAGAGGGGGGGCTCTGCACCCCCCCACCCCAAAGCACCTTGTTCCCATGTTGATGAGGACAATGGCCTCTTCATGACAACCCTTGTCAATGGTTGTCGGGGTCTGCAGGCGGGGGGCTTATTGGAATCTGGAAGCACCCTTTAACAAGGGAGCCCCCAAATCCCAGCCCCCCCACCCCATGTGAATGAGTATGAGGTACATTGTACCCTTACCCATTCACCTAAAAAAAAGTGTCAAAAATAAACACACTACACAGGTTTTTAAAGTATTTTATTAAATCAGCTCCGGCGTCTTCTCCATCTGATTTATTCTTCTCTCTTCGGAGTCTTCTTTCTTTTGTTCTTTTGTGGGGTTTTCTTTCTTCTGAGGGGTCTTTCTTTTGCTATTTTGCCTGTTCTTCTCTCTGCGCCATCTTCTGCTCTTTTGCCGGGTCTTCTCCGCTGTCTTCTCTCTCTGTCCTTCTTCCCACGTTGACTCAACGCGATCTCCCACACGAATGCTGTTTCCGCGCTATACGTTGACTTATATTGGCATGGGGCGGGGCCACCCACAGATGTCATCCAGAGGCCCCACCTCCTTATGATGTCACTGCCCCATCATGCCCCGGGCGGTGACATCATAGGGGCAGGGCCTCCGGATGACATCAGCAGAAAGGGGGAACACCCCGCAAAAGAGCCGAAGATGCCGCAGAGAAGGAGAAGCCCCAGCAAAAGAGCCAAAGACGCCGAAGCTGATTTAATAAAATACTTTAAAAACCGGTGTAGTGCGTTTATTTTTGACAATTTTTTAGGTGAATGGATAGGGGTACAATGTATCCCCTACTCATTCACATAGGGTGGGGGCAAGAATCTGGGGGCCCCCTTGTTAAAGGGTGCTTCCAGATTCCGATAAGCCCCCTGTCCGCAGACCCCGACAACCACTGGCAAAGGTTGTCAGGAAGAGGCCTTTGTCCACATCAACATACTCCCCATGTTGAGGTCATGCAGCCTGGTATGGTCCAAGCGGGGTGGTGCTCGCTCATTCCCACCCCCTTTTCTGGCCTGCCAGGCTGTGTGCTTGCAGAAGGGGCTGGCGTGGGGGTTCCCCTTAAAATCCATACCAGACCTAAGGGCTTGGTATGCTCTTGGGGGGGACCCAATTTTTTTAATTTGGCGGGGGTTCCCATTCAAGATCCCCAGAGCACAAGGTGCCTGGTATTATCGGAATCAAAGTCGGATCGTGTTTACAGAAGTCGGACCGATGTAGATCCGATGTAGGACCGCTGTAGAACACAAGTCGTAGGGCAAAGTAGGATCAAAGTTGGACCATTTTTGTGTCTGATAGTGTGAACTTAGCCTAATGGGAGTTGGTTCATAATTATCAATCAGCTGCTGTAACTGCAGGGCACTAATGAGGAAAGCTGCTCGGCCTGCATCCCTTTAGACATATTCCTATTGGGAATATCTCTCCAAATATGACATTTTTGTTGCAGGGGAGCCAATCACACAAGCAGGAAATGTTTCTTGGGGGCGTTCTTTACACATTCTGTGTACAGGACATCTTCAGGTAGCCATATTGCATTGCATTTTTTCAAAATGACAACGGCTGCAGTTTGAAAAGATAAGACCATTTTAATAACATTCAATCACAATATAACATGTGTCGCAATTGTATACGCTATATTATTTTTAATTTATTTACTATTTTTTTCCTCACGAAAGTGGAGTTGCCCTTTGCCATTATTTTTTTTTTTTTACAGGAAAACTTGTGCTTAACCATTTGCTGACCAGCCGCCGTCGTTTGACGGTGGCAGGTCTACCGACGTCAGTGGTCCACAAAAAGTGTCATTTGAGGTCAGATTTGTCCACCACAATGTCGCAGTCCCGCTAAAATCGCAGCTCACCGCCATTACCAGTAAAAACAATAACAAAAAAATAAGTCTCTAAATCTATCCCGTGGTTTGTAAACGCGATAACTTTTGTGCAAACCAATCAATATGCACCTATTGCGATTTTTTTTTCACCAAAAATACAGTAGAATATTTATTGGCCTAAACTGATGAATGCATTTTCTTTTTATATATTTTTTTTATATGTATTATAGCAAAAAGTAAAAAAAAAATGTTTTTTTTTTTTCAAAATTGTCACTTTTTTTGTTTATAGCGCAAAAAATAAAAACCGCAGAGGTGATCAAATACCACCAAAAGAAAGTTCTATTTGTGGGAAAAAAAGGACACAAATTTTGTTTGGGTACAACGTCGCACGACCACGCAATTGTCAGTTAAAGCGACACAGTGCCGTATCGCAAAAAAACGGCCTGGTCAGGAAGGGGGCAAATCCTTCCGGGGCTGAAATGGTTAATAAACTGTTGCATTACTATTGTGTGACATAAATAAATTGGGAACTACAATATTTGATTCTTCAGGGTCTTTGTCTCCAGAAAATATATACAGTAGCATTTGGAAATTAATCTTCAGGCCTAAAATTATATAATTTTTACATTTAACATCTTTGGCAGTCAAAGGGGTAAACGAACAGTAAAGTGAAAATTCAGCAACTCTTTCCAGCAATGACACAGACAGCAGAAAAGATGGAAATAATTAACATGATGACTTTGCCTGGAGACCTGCCTTTGTTATACCCATCTATGATTGGGATCCAGATATGAGTCACCATAACAATGAGCAACGGAAACGTGACAAAGCCATATACTGTATATAATACTATAAAGAAAAAAATGGAATTATGCTATAATGTTTAGGCCTTGCATTCCTCATTTCTCCGCTTTCAACATGCTAATGACATTTTTAAATGAAATCTTTTCATTTTCATGACATTATTACCAGGTCTCTGTGATTCTCTATGTGAAGCAGGCAGATGGTGAGAGCGGCACCCTGTGTTGACTTATATTGGCAAAACGCTGGCGCTAAAAACGGTTAACATTGCTACGGCATTAATGCACGTTAGTGAGCGTTTTGCTGGCTCAGCGTCAAAAACACTCTAATGCTGCAGCTTCAGAATGTGCTGACCGTGGGCTCTGCTTTCAGCTCACAAACGCAGACGCTATCTGGAGCTCAAAAACGACAGCGTTTGTATGGGGCCATGAATACCATGGAGCGCTCAACGTGGCTGTAAAAAACGTCCGTGTGTATGGGGCCTTAATCATGCACCCATGACTTGCATTGTGTGGAAGCAATTTCTTTTATTTTAATTTATTAGAATGCAGCATATAAATTTTGAAGTCATGAGGACCTGTTACAGCGACCTCTAACAGCGTCAGTTGTTGCACCCCGCCTTGGATCTGTTGTGCCTATGCCTGTGACTGTATTTTATCTGTTCTAATAAAGACTTTATCTTTTGGAGTGCGGCCATCCAGTGATCTTTTATCTACACACATGCTATGAAGAACCTGCACCCATTTGTGGACTTACTCCCAGGTATGACGGGTTAATGGCTTAGAGCGGGCGTTGTCTCATATTGAGGACCTGTTGCACTGCTACTTGTCAACATGCATTATGAAGATCGTCCACCTGGTGGCAGTGTTGCAACATTTCATGTAACCCTTATGAAAAGATTGTTATTATAAATGATCACATATTCAGCTATTTCGTTTTATTTTTATTTTTTTGTAAATCACTGCTATTTTCCATCATCCATCTGGTGCAGACTTGCATGCAAAATTACCTTGATTTCACCAATGCTGTGTAAATACATCATAGATGTTGCTATGCACTGAATTTAGATATCGACTTTAGTTGCAGTAATCATGTACAGTACTTTTATACATTACTTACAATACAAATATATGTGTGTGTGCTAAACCGGTGTTAAAGGCAGGATAGAAGGCTTAGATGCTCTAATTTATACATACACAATATCTCACAAAAGTGAGTACGCCCTTAACATTTTTGTGAATATTTTATTCTATCTTTTCATGTGAAAACACTGAAGAAATGACACTTTGCTACAATGTAAAGTAGTGAGTGTACAGCTTGTATAACAGTGTAAATTTGCTGTCCCCTCAAAATAACTCAACACACAGCCATTAATGTCTAAACGCCGGTCAACAAAAGCGAGTACACTCCTTCCCCTGACTGGCTCCTCCGACCTTTGCAAACTGTCCACTGTCTTCTCCCAGTCTGCCCCAGCCTTCTCATCCAGCTCCCAGGGGCTGCCACTCACTGACATTGGTGGATCCTCAAGGTAACCCCCCAGACTGTGGGCTCCCTTCCCAGGTGAAGCCTCCACAGCACCTCTTCTACATCTCTCTCTTCCACCCGACACTCTCCTCCCCCAGCTGGGTAGATCACTTCAGAAAGTGACACCTCTCATCCACCCCCTTTTCCAGAGCCTTCCAGAAGCAAAGTGGAAGAGTATCCAAGGGGTGTTCCTTCCTGCAATCTCCAGCTCTGACTGGGCCAGTCCCCCACCAAGATCAAAGTCTGCACTTATTGTCAGGCCTGACTAAATTTGCCTCTCCTAGCAAAAAAACACTACAAAAAGCACCTATTACTATGGGGGCGCTACACACACACACACACACATATATATATATATATATATTTTGTGACGATATACGAGGCGCCATAATGGATGGGCGATACTTGTCGCCTCGCATACAATCACTTGGAGGTGACTAGAGAGAGTCCGACCCGAGTTTTTCCAGCCACCGTAGCAGAGCTGGTTCCGGCCTGGACTTTCTGCTCCACCCAAAGCCCTCTCCATCTGCATTTAATGAGCAGGAAGAGAACAGAGGGGATCTCGATCCTGAATCTCAGTGGAGGAAAGCTGAGAGAGCTCTATGTGCTATTTTGGACTCAAAGCAAGGTTTGCAATGTGCTCATGTTTTATGGGTGTCGGGGCCAGCCCCACACCGTATAGTGAGGAATCACAATTGTCAGTTTAGCGCCAACCGGCAAGGTTTTGTTTTCTGTTTTTATTTGTTTGAACCTGCAAAGTTTTTACAATAAACCTGGCAAGCCGCCAGATTTTAAAAAAGTTGGCCTGCCTGCTGAGTATTTTTCCTCCAAAAAGCTATCCCTATGAGCCAAACTCCCATAATATACACAGTATAAAAATAATACTAAAAATTACAATTACTAGTCAGGTGTCCTACCCTTGCAAATTTTAATTTGTAAAATAAGGATTCAATACTAATTATACTGTATCTTTGCTTATAGTACACTAGTCCTTAGTGGGCCCTGATCCCCCTCCTTACCAGTTTCATACTTACCTGCCCCAACCCATCCATGTTAAAATGATCACTATGCCAAGGACAAAGGACAAAATATTGGACTTTAACGGTTGCCAATATAATCCCAATAGGAAATACAGGAGTACTCATATTATAAATTGTGTGATTTACAGTCTTGAGTGTTGGAAAGTAGGGTGAAGGAGGATATTGCTCCACTAGCCATGCACTTTTTGGAGTTTCATGGGGGCAAACCCGATGGGCTGAAGGTAAAGAGAATATACTCATTGAACTTGCCACCATGGAGAGGAGACTTTAACACCATATTGCTCCAAAAAGAAAAGATGTGGATTTATAGGCTCAATACAATGGTGCCTGCAGGTTTGAACACTGAATGTAGCTTTCAGCCTTTTCTTCAACAATAACCTTGCTCTCCCTGGCCTTCAGTATTTCTGATTAATATACTGCATATACATAAGAAAAAAAAAAAATACACCGATGACAGTCCTGCACTTCTCACATCTGTCCTATAGGTGGGGTCATACTATGACAAAGGATAATTCTCTGTGGAGTACACAATGTGCTATTTGTATCCACAAAGATTTTATTCTTGGCCCCTGCTGACTCCTGAAATGCCATGGCTAGTCTTTCTTCTCTTGTTTTGAATTACTCAACAGATTTGTTTGCTTGGCTAAGATATTGTATGTCTGCCCACGGAGCAAACAGCCTACCACAATATGGAAGTGTTTGTGTTTGATGTTGATGTGGAAGGGTGACATCTAGCTGCAAAATAAGAAAATTGCATCTTGCAATGAAGTATAAATAGACCTTTGCTGTTAGCCTCTCCCTCCCTGAAGCTCAAGTCAATTGGGCGAAACATGTAGGTCACAACACCATCATAGTGATGCGGCCCACCATGCTCACGCATGTGCAGTACACCCGGGAGACAGTGGAATCCAAGGCATGCTAAATGTGGCTCCACAGAGACCAGCTCCTACAAGCGGTCCCGCCTTGCTATCCCTGACTGGACCCACAGTGAGGGTCGCAGCCAGGATCTTCCCCTTACCAGCCTCCAATGTGGAGCACTGACTTTAAAACTACTAGGGTCTAATCCGTGAGAAGCTGCCTGCAAGAGGTCTTGGGTGAGCGGACCGAGCAGCCCTGTGTTAATATTGCCTTACTTCTTAATAATCGTGTAGCACCTAACCTTCACATGGATCGGGCACTGAACCCTTTAATCTGATTTGTGTTGGAGGATCACCTGGTTTATCAGTGCAAGGTTATGTCAGACTGACTTTGGCCAGTTCACAGGAACCCATGGGATAAGTACAATTAATCACTGTCCGTGTGATCTCTTGTTTCCTTAAAGATGCATTTGATGAAATGTATATATCCTTGCCATACAGGTAACTTACACAGTCTGCTAACTAGTTCTCCAAAGTGGTGTTACTACCTAATTTACAGAACTATTTGTCATTGAAGGAAACAGCCACAGCACCAGCAGACAGACTCAGGCTCCTTGTGCTCTATTAGACTTTGTCTTGAATTACATGGAACTACTTCATGGATCTGTCACTTTACTGATGGCTTTGAGATATTTCCGGATTTACATTGTGACAATAGTATGCATGGGATGTGCATGATGCAGCTGCTGCACACAAGAACACGTCTTTTTTTATTTTAGCTGAGGAGTAGGTGGTGGGAACATAATCATCCAGCTGATATTTTTGTGATTGAAATTAACTTTTCTATGTGCAATAAAATTTAATTTTTATCTCTATTTAAGATGCATGGTCCTTTGTGTAACCACTTTACTGGGGGGCTCCTGTACTCCCCTATTTTCTCTTCATGTGAGTACTGTACCATCTTTTATGGATGGGTATGGTGTTTATAACCAAGTGGGAACGTGGCATCTGCTTTTTTGTTCATGTTTAGGAGATGTTTACAGTACCTAAAGGTAAGCCTTACGATAGGCTTACCTATAGGTACAATTAAAAAGGAAGACTTCCTCTTTAAATCTGCTCATGTCCAGTCACATGATTGGCACCCAGCGCTGGCTTCATTGTGGAGAAGGGACAGCCAACAACAGATGCCCCATAGTAAGCCTATGGGTGATGTCACTGCCCAGGCATTGCAGCTGTTGTCTTTGCTCGCTCTCCTCTCCCAAGCAGCCAGCTCCATGGTGGTTTCTGATGTCTTTCCACTACAGATGGAAAATGGGACCCGGGCTCTCCCATCCATGTGGTTCTGCTACTGCTGCTGACATCCTGGACTATGGAGAGGGTGATCCATACATAGACACTGCTGCCATTACATTACAGGTGTTCCTTCTTATGTGAGTGCATATTTAGCTTCCTAATTCAACACTGTTTTTGATACTGCACTTAGTGGTGCCCCCTCTGTCCCTTTTTATTACTTAGGGCCAAAATGTCTAAAAGAATAGAAGAAACAGCCACAACAGAAGACTGTATATTTGACAGCAGGCTCTTTTAACTTAGATAGAAATAGGGTTGGGCTGTTACATTTATAAAATGGTGTAATTAGTACAATTAGAATTACCAATTCAGGAAGGTAGCTTCTGCTTACAAATGACAGCATTAGTGCTGACGGTAGCGATATCAATACTTCCATGCTCTATATGCAGAAAAGCTCTGCTGACAGGTATGACATTGCAGTCACTCCTGTCAGTGAGAAGCAGGGAGAAGGAATCTGCTGGAGCTCCCAGTGTGCACCCCCTCCACACACCTACACATGGAGCAGTGGTATGCCAGGGCATGTGCCCCTTTTATCCCCCCCCCCCTTGTCCAAGCCCTGGGTAGGATTCTGCTAAAATCCCTGCGATGTACATTGATCAACCAGAGCGGATTGTTTTTTTCTCTACAAAAGTGGAGTTACTCTTTAATGAGTGTAGCCAGGAGTCCAGCTGTGGCATATAAACATGTGTGCCCAATAAGTTCTGTGTAGGATTCCCTCTAGTGTTAGCTTGATAAATCAGAATGGATCTGTGCAGGAGTGATGCCTTGCGGGACTTGTAGTGTGACAGAGGAAAAATGTAATCAGACCCTGCTGTGGAAGGACTCCATTTCCCCATCAGGCTGTGCTGAAAAGAGTGCTCTTGGGAGAAACAGTGCCTTGTGGGAGAACTTATTTAAGTCAAGGGAGGAGCTTGTTGTGGCCTCTTTGGATGGCGTGATTGATCAGCAAGGAACCTGTGTGCCGTTATAGCGGGATTGCGGCCTGTGGCTTACTTCCAGTGATCCAGCAGGCTGAATTTTTTACAGTGTCCCAGTGAGCTGCGGTGCTACAGCGGTCCGGTGGGTGATCTGCAGAGCCAGCTTACTGTCATCTGAGTCCATCCCAGAGCAGCAGCAGTCATAGCAACAGCTGCATTGATTGATCAGGGAGAGCTGCAAGGAGTGCAGTGGAGGTCGTTTTTCCCAGGAGCAAAGAGCAAGTGTGTACGATCGGTTTCCAGCGCCATCATCATCATCTGAGCAGCCAGAATGTATACTGCAGGCATTACCTGGTTTGGTGAGCGGGTTCTAGGCCCATCCATAAGAGTACTTATTCTGTTCCTGCAGTCCTCCTCTAAAGGAATATCCTAATCGCATTTTGGATTACAGTTAACCGGTTCCTGACCACCTCGCGTACATTTACTGCTGCAGAGTGGCAGTGTCCCGCGAATCGCCGTTTATAAATAGCGGCTCGTGCGTGCGCTGTAAAGGGCGATAGCACGCCGCAGCCTGTGTCCCACTGCACTCCGGCAGAGAAGAAAAATGGGGAACCGCTGATGTAAGCACGGCGGTTCCCCTCTGTCAGGCAGCATGTGAGAGATCTACTGATCCCTGTCACTGGGATCAGTTAGATCTCTTATGCCCCTGGCAGCCCTGCCCCCTCACAGTTAGTACATGCCCAGGGAACACACTTGACCCCTAGATCTTCCCCTGCAGGTTAACCCCTTCACTGCCAATTACATTTATACAGTAATCAGTGGATATTTACATTTCTGATCGCTGTATAAATTTCATTGATCACAAAAAAAGTGTCAAAAATGTCCGGCATGTCAGCTGCAATATCACAGTCCCAATAAAAATTGCAGATCGCCGCCATTACTAGTAAAAAAAAAATTGAAAAAAAACGCCAGAAATGAATTCTCATGGTTTGTAAATGAGGCAACTTTTTTTTTTAACCAAAAATATGAGGAAGAATATAAATTGGCCAAAGCCGATGAATAAATGAGTTTTTTTTTTTTTAATACGTATTTTAGCAAAAAGTAAGAAATATTGTTTTTTTTTCAAAATTGTTGCTCTTTTTTTGTTTATAGCGGTGATCAGAAATGACGCAGAGGTGATCAAATACCACCAAAAGAAAGCTCTTTTCTCTTGTGGGGAGAAAAGGACGAAAATGTTGTTTGGGTACAACGTCGCATGACCGCGCAATTGTCAGTTAAAGCGACACAGTGCCGAATCACAAAAAGTGCTATGGTCCTAACGTGGGAAATCCTTCTGGTCTTTAAGTGATTAATAACTGCACTGGATTGCTGTTAGCTGTCAGTTTATCCTACAAGTCACTGATCACTAGAAGGTTGTTGAATTCAGTGAAGTTTAACCTCTTTTGTGCCTCATCTCAATGATTAGAGGACACAGTGCTTTTAGGTACCTAACTTCCAATCAATATAAGCCGGCAGAAGATCTACTGAACTTTGCAATACATGATTGCTACAACCACAGCTTCTCATCCCCTCCCACTTAATCAGACTAAGGGCTGTTTATTAAGAACGCTCTGAATTAGAGCAGGAGGATTTAGATAAATCATTACTACTGTTTACCATAGTTGCATTAATATTGAGCTGAGCTGTTATTGAATTGTACAGTTTTATCTGCATTTCATTGTGTGGCACAGTTTTATCTGCATTGCATTGAGTGGTACTGTTTTGTCTGCACTTCATTGAGTGGTATCAATTTACTCTGGTTTCACCAATTTCTTGGATAATTATTACTTTATATTGATTCACTGCAAACAATACATAGCTATATTTCCCACAAGTGAACCAACTGGTAGTTGATTAAACTCAATCAGAGGAATTCTATTGTTGCACATATTACAATTGTTGGTGAGTAGCAGGGAGTGGTAAATGCCGTTTAACCACTTCCGTACCGCCGGACGTCATATGACGTCCTTGGGTTTGAGTGGTGATATCTGAATGGTGCCTGCAGCAGATACCGTTTTTTTCAGCAGGCGATTCCCTGTAAGATAAAAGTAGTCTTAGCGGTGGATTCGCCGCAAGATCACTTTTATCAGCGGCGGGAGAGGTGCCACCCCTCCCGTCGCTTTCTGGTCATCTCCGCCGCTTACCGGACCCGCCGGCAGCGGCGGAGATTATCCGATCCTCTCCCCCTAGTGTCCGGGATCCACTCACTCGGCTCCATAACATGGCGGAGCGGAAATGACGTCAGAAGTCACGTCCGCCAAACGGTCTTAAAGGGTCCTTTTTTTTTTTTTTGGGCTGTCATTTTTTTCAGATTTTTTTTTTTTTTTTTTGCATTTTACTGTAAATATGAGATCTGAGGTCTTTTTGACCCCAAATCTTATATTTAAGAGGACCTGTCATGCTTTTTTTTATTACAAGGAATGTTTACATTTATTTATTTTTTTATAAAAAAGAACAGTGTACAAATAAAAAGTAAAAAGCAAAATAAATAATTAAAGAAAAAAAAAAAATTTAAAGCGCTCCGTCCCGCCGAGCTCGCGTGCAGAAGCGAACGCATACGTAAGTCCCGCCCACATATGAAAACGGTGTTGAAACCACACATGTGAGGTATCACCGCGATCATTAGAGAGAGAACAACAATTCTGGCACTAGACCTCCTCTGTAACGCAAAACTGCTAACCTGTAGAATTTGTTAAACGTTGCCAATGGAGATTTTTAAGTTGCAGAGTTTGTCGCCATTCCGCGAGCGGACGCAATTTTGAAGCATGACATGTTGGGTATCATTTTACTCGGCGTAACATTATCTTTTACAATATGGAAAAAAAATTGAATGCCATTTTATTCTCTAGGGTGTTAGAAAAAAAATATATAATGTTTGGGGGTTCTAAGTAATTTTATAGCAAAAAACTGTTTTTAACTAGTAAGCACAGAATTCAAGAAACAGGCTGTCTTAAAGTGGTTAAGTGTAGAGTTGAGCGAACCCGGACTGAAAAGTTCGGGTCCGTACCGAACTTTGGGGTGTCCGGGACCCGGACCCGGACTTTTCAAAAAAAGTCCGGGTTCGGGTCCGGGGTTCTGGTAATTTTAATGAAAAATCTTAAAAATGCTGTAAAAAGGCCCAGGAAGGTCCTAGAGGTCTGCAAAAGGAAGGAAAATGTGGGTAAGGGTGGGACAAGTGCCCTACAAAGAAATGGGGACAGGGAAATAACTTTAAATATTTTTAAAAAAATAAAAACATAAAAAATGCAAAAATGGAGATCATCTTCAAAATGGGTCTGAAAAGTATTAATTAACATTAGAGGCCATAGAACTGTTCTAAAATCATCTTCAAACTGTGTCAAAAAAGTATAAATAAGCCCGGAGTACCCATATCACTGTTCTGTGTCACTTCTATTCTATTTCCAGATGTATGAAGAAAAGATGTAATGTGTGAAGAACATCTTTTCTAGGCAAAGAAAAGATGTTGTGTGTGAATAAAAGATGTGCAAGCATTAGC
>BLSH010211857.1:340473-359833 GCA_018402905.1 Glandirana rugosa | reverse complement strand
TGAGGATCCTGTCCTCAGTCGCATTTCTTTGTCTCAAAGGTGAAACATCAGAGGTCTGTTTAGACCCCTGAAATTTCACCAAATCCCCCCCCCCCCCCACGGGGCTCCTAAACAAACTTAAAAAATAAAATCGTAAAAAAAAGAAATAAAATACAATAGTAAATAATATTGTAAAAAAACTACTGACACCAGTGGCAGAACTTGTGACATCCTGGCATTATGCCACCGAGCTCAGAGGAAAGGGCTCTTACTGGGGGGGTCAGGGGGGCCCCTCATGGTTTCATACACCAGGGCCTTGAAGGTTCTATGTATGCCTCTGGTAAAATAGTAGTAACCTGTGGCTTGTCAAAGAAACCAGTGGCTTCAAAACATGTAGCAATGCCCCTTCTCTTTCTTTTTCTGTGTGAAGTTATCCTTGGGCTTCCCTGCTATCATCCGGACTCATCTGTGTTGGCTCGCAGGGCTCATGGCGATCCCTCCTTACAGGTTTACAATGGAGTGTACTGGCTGGCGGCAATACGTGTGTACTGGCAATAACTGTGTACTGGCTGGCGACAATACCTGTGTACTGGCAATAACTGTACTGGCTGGCGGCAATACCAGTGTACTGGCAATACCTGTGTACTGGCTGGTGCCAATACCTGTGTACTGGCAATAACTGTGTACTGGCAATAACTGCGTACTGGCAATAACTGCGTACTGGCTGGCGGCAATACCTGTGTACTGGCAATACCTGTATACTGGATGGCGGCGATACCTGTATACTAGCAATAACTGTACTGGCTGGCAGCAATACCTGTGTACTGGCAATAACTGTGTACTGGCTGGCTGCAATAACTGTGTACTGGCTGGCTGCAATACCTGTGCACTGGCTGGCTAGAATACCTGTGTACTGACAATACCTGTGTACTGGCTGGCTACAATAGCTGTTTACTGAAAACACCTGTCTAATGGCTGGCTACAATCCCTGGTACTGACTGGCTGCAATATCTGTGTACTGGCTGACTGCAATACCTGTGTACTGGCTACATACTGTGTTACTGGCTGCAATATACCCCACCTGTGATGCTGAGCTGTATACTGTATCCTGTGATGCTGAGCTGTGTACTCCTGACACAATATGTGGAATACAGGGGACGGAGTGGGTGCATTCTATAATGGGTGGGGCTTAAAAAGGAAGGACTAGCCTGGCACCCCCCCCATCCTAAAACTTCACCAACTGTCACTGATCCCAAAATGCCAGAAAGCATCCTGACATGGAGCTCTTTGCTGACTTCTTGGATTATGTGCTGTCTTACCAGTTTTTTCTGCATTCCCAGCCAGAAATGCAGAAGCTAACCTCTCTGGAGTGAGCATTGAACCGGACTCTTGAGCTTCGGTCTCCTTTAACTCAACAGATGTTCATCTTGAGGCAGGAAGCCAAACTGACCTCTATTAAAGTTAGGCTTGACCTTCCAAGATCAAGAATAATGCAGAGAATGAGTACACCCTTGAAGGCCACAACATCTTCTGATAATAAGGTCATGTATCTGGCCAGTCCCACAAGGGACACCCACTGACCAAAGGGATGATCCCAAATACTGGACATTTTTCTGTTCAAAAGGGCATAACTTTGACATCCTGCTTGACAACGAGGGCTGTAGATAAGGGGGGGTTTGGGGTGTTCAAACCCCCCCCCCAGAGCATCCTGCCAAAAATAAAAAGTGTCTCTGCCCTGTCGTCTCTCATGGCGCCAGCACCGCAACAACAAACAGCGGAGCACAGCAGTCAGTATTGCGGGCGAAGTGGATGCAGCAGGTCGGGTGTAAGGCACACTGTCACAGGCACTTACGTCACGCTGTTATGACCAGGCTGGGTTCCCGGCGGACAGATCATAGACACAGTGGAGCAGGCGGCTCTACACTCTGTACTTCCCGCCTTGGACTTCGGAGGAGAATGGAGCAGAGAACATGCAAGGAGGCAGTACTGCTGCTAAGGAGCTGAGCCTCCCTCTTTCCTTTTCGGCTAGCTTGCTGCTTGACAGAAGGTCATCACAGACCACTTACCACCACTGCTATGCTGCCATTGAGGTAAAGGAGTCTGTGGCAAAATTATTCACTAATCACCCATGTCGTGGGTGACCATTTTCCACTGCTTGGTTGGTACTGACAGTCCAGCCTGGCTCTGTCAGCCATGTTGTGGTGCTGACTGAAGAGCCAAAGGGCTGAGGGTTTGCCAGGCACAACAACATTGCAGAGCCAGGCTGGACTGTTTGCTGCCCTTAGTGCCCTGGCCCTTTTTTAGTTGTTTTGAAAAGGCAATAATAAGCCCCGGTTCACACTAGGATGTGGTGCAGAAAACCTGCAACGCATCTTCCTCACAAGGCTGTCTTTAATGTGGGGCAAAAGAAGCAGCTGCCCTGGGCCCAGCCCAAGTCGTTGTTGGGCACAAAGAAGCTGCCCCTTGAACCTGTGCTGCCCGTAAATAAGATGGTGGCCAAATACTACTGGGATGGAGTTGGACTACAGCTACGCGGCTTGGTTCCCAGCTTGGTGCTCCATCATCTCTTCCAATCCCCAACCAACCACTGCCTGGCCTGCCATCACGTGACCTCCACATCCCCCTAACAGCCAATCACTCCACCCTCTAACAACCAGACCTGTGATCAGTGGGGAGGAGAGGTACAGTCCATGCTGAAAGTCTGGAACCTGTCCTTATTGTCGGTGTCACACAGTAAGTAAATGACATGTGTGGTGTGGGGGGACACTGACAGCACCTGTTATGTTGATCAAGAAGGACCATTGTGAGTGTTCAGCAGACAATGTACAGGGATAGGACATAAGACACTACATGAATGGTCTCTGACCATCTCCTGTAGTACAACTGAAGTCTCTGACAATATCCTCCAGTATGTCTGCAGTCTGACCATCTCCTGTAGTTTGTCTGCAGTCTCTGACAATCTCTTGTATGCCTGCAGTCTCTGACCATCTCCTGTAGTACGTCTGCAGTCTCTGACCATGTCTTGTACACCTGCAGTCTCTGACCATCTCCTGTAGTATGTCTGCAGTCTCTGACCATCTGTTGTAGTACGCCTGCAGTACCTGACCCTCTCTTGTACGCCTGCAGTCTCTGACCATCTCCTGTAGTAGTCTGCAGTCTCTGACCATCTCCTGTAGTACACCTACAGTCTCTGACCCTCTCCTGTACTATGTCTGAAATCCCTGACCATCTCCTGTAGTACGTCTGCGGTTTCTGACCATCTCCTGTAGTACGTCTGCAGTCTCTGACCATCTCCTGTACTATGTCTGCAATCTCTGACCATCTCCTGTAGTATGTCTGCAGTCTCTGACCATCTCCTGTAGTACGCCAGCAGTTTCAGACCATCTCTTGTACGCCTGCAGTCTCTGACCATCTCACGTAGTATGTCTAGCAGTAAATGATATCCACAACCCTTTGGTGTGTCAGGGGCTGCAGTTGAGGCACTGAAAACCTCATTGGTTGGCCATCACTGGGATGCAGTCTCAAACCAAGCTATACATCCACACAACAAATGGAGTGTGAGATTCAGAACAAGTTGTTCTGGTTTAAAGTAGAACTTTCACCATGAAGGCCTCTTTCACACACACTGCAGTCCCTACTTTCATAGGTGTTTGTGCTCTGCTCATTGCTAATAACACGTTCTAGGAGTTTTCTGTCTATTGGTGAGTCCCCCACCTCCCAGTCCATGGTGTGCAGGCAGTGAGATGATGTGCTGTAACCTCCAGCAACCAATCAGTCAGTGGTAATGATGTGCTTTAACCTCCAGCAACCAATCAGTGATCAAATCAAATGTTTGCCCAGGGTCCAATCAATATGAAAAGTAGCCCTGATCCTGCACCACATTCAAATTACACTGCCCTTGCAATCTACAGTGGGTGTCAGTGGAATCTTAACGACAACCCTGCTTGCTATGGGGCACACAGTGCATGCTCGCTCCTGTGCTGTATGGGTCGATGGAGCCACGCTCCATCGACCCACACAGCGCTGCTTGGTTCTCCCCCCCAATCCCCCCTCGCTCCACCACTTGGTACCTGCTGCTGAACCCCCCCAGGACAAAAAATTATTTACGGCCCTGGTGTCAACCTACTCCAATCTTGTAGAACGAGCACTTTATTCAGCCACCATAAGGGAATTGTCAAGCTGTCCTCTGGAGGCACTTGAAATACTTCCACATTCGCTTCCATTTAACCACTTCAATACCAGGCACTTACCCCCCTTCCCGCCCAGACCAATTTTCAGCTTTCATTTTTATCATTTTGCTCCCACAAATAGAGCTTTCTTTTGGGGGTATTTGGTTTTTTTATTTTTGTGCTACAAATAAAAAAAGGCCAAAAATTTTGAAAAAAAAAAGTTTTCTGTCACAAAACTTTGTAAATAAGTACATTTTCTCCATCACTGACGGGCACTGATAGGCTACACTGATGGGCACTGATGAGGCAGTACTGATTGGCACTGATGAGGTGTCACTGGAGGGCACTGATGATGAGGCACTTATATGCAGCACTGATGGACACTGATAGGTGGCACTGATATGCAGCACTGATGGGCATTGATAAGCGGCACTGAAGGGCACTCATAGGCTGCACTGATGGGCACTGATAGGTGGCACTGGTGGGCACTGATAGGTAGCACTGGTGGGTACTGGTAGGTGGCACTGATGGACACTGATAGGCAGTACTAAAAGAGGACACTGTAAGGTGTCCATTCCCTGGTAGTCTAGGGTGGCATTTGTAATTGGCACTGAGTGCCAGCCAGGTTGGGCATTATGCCCCTTACCTGGTGGTCTAGTGTGGGCTCCCTGATCATCTCCCTGGTGGTCTAGGGTCGGCTCCCTGGTGGTTCTGGGCAAGCTCTCTCTGGTGGCCCCTGGCCAGGCTCCCTGGTGGTCCAGTGTGGGGGTAAACAATCAGCACAGACCCCCCCTGTCAGGAGAGCAGCCAATCGGCTCTCCACTACTCACGTCTGCAGACGCGACTAGAGGAAAAGCCGATAAATGGCTCTTCCTGTTTACATCGTGATCAGCCATGATTGGTGACAGCTGATCACGTGGTAAAGAGCTTCAGATGGAAGCTTTTTACCAAGATCGGTAATGCCGTGGGTCAGACTGACCCACCGCACCACCGATTGCGTGTTATCCTGATCACGTCATATGACGTCCAGTTAGGATAATGACCCCCCCCCGCCTGGATGTCATTTGTCAATAGGCCGGACGGGAAGTGGTTAAAGGCATTTCTCCAACCTTACCAAAGAAGGAATAAAAAAAATCTGGACAAAGGTCGTCCTCAAGAGACTGAAGAGGATTTATTGGCTTGAGAAGGATTTGAGACCAGTTTTAATGGTCCTGAAAGGAAGACTGGACATTGCCAGCATAGATGGTCCTTGCAGAAGATTAATTCAGCAATTCCTTTAGAGTGTCTTGATCACATGTTTAATTAATTGTGACAACTTGGTCACCAGCATCTTAATCACTGTCTGCCTGAACAAAGTAGCAACTACATGTTCATTTACAACTTTATCCCTACCAGCAGGGCATATACAGGGTTTTGCATGCCACTTAAAGCAGCCCAGAAAAATAATTCAATGCAGTAAAATAGTTTGCTTAGTAACAATCCTAAAGGGTTAACCACTGCTAGAGGGAGACTAAGCTTCAATCTACAGTCCTGATTCACCAGGTGGTTAATGAACTAAACCTTGCCCTGACAGGAATCAGGACACAATGAAAGAGTTTGTTTCAGAACAGCAACAAAAAGGTAAGAATTTGCAACAGAATTACAATAATATTCTGCAATGTACCCAAACCAATAGAATTGTAGACATCATAAAAGCATGCTTCTCCCCCTTTTTTTTGGTGAAAAACTGGAGAGCACAAACAAATATAAAAGGATGTCCTATATTTCAACAGGCAATAACTGGCTACAGTAGTCATCCACAGGCGACTCCTCTACCTTCTCTGGGAATGCTGGTCTTTTGAGAGGGTTGGCACAATGGCATAATAGTAAAGCAAACATGAGAAGCCACCAATGGGTTAATGCCATGTGTGAATCGCAAAGTATTACTTTATGTACCTGTTATGCAGAGTACTCCCTGTGGAGGAGCTCATAATATGCATAGTGGCTGCAGGGAGCAAGGCACAACAATACCCAGCAATGCAGCATTCATTTGGATACAAAGCATTTTTAAATTTATCTCACCGAACCTCCGCCATCCGACTGTAACATTGGCACCGCATGGGCGCACGTGCTTAGGGGAAACTCTGCCGACGCCTCTGCCCACTTACCATTGACCCAGCGGACCCCAGACAAGGCTGTTAGCTGTGATAAAAGCTGCCCTGAGGACCAGCAGCAGGGCTTCCTGGATTATGGGTCATTTAGCTGAGACACTAGGGACTGTGTCCAGCCAAGTCCACATGCATGGACGGAAGGCCAGCCCTTTAGACCAGCCAGGTAGAGGAGCACACCAAGGTCTTGCACATAGGGGCAAAAAAAGAAGAATGCTGAGGCTGTAGGTGGGCTTAAATTTATATGAGTTAGGTTCTGGACGCATGGGTGGGGCAGAGACTATACCCAGCTGTGCTGACATGGAGCCGTCAAGAAATGTTTGTTACCAGAATCTCCTAAGATAGCTGCCAATTATAGGTTGTCGTCATCTTTCCAAAATGGTGTCTCGCTATGGTGGAGCTTTGTCCTGGGGTCACTGAAGTGTCAGATGATGCTTTTCTGATGTTAGATGAATGGATCCCCCAAATGACCCGTTTTCGGAAAGTAGACAGTCCAAGGTGTTTAGTTAGAGGCATGGCAAGTTTTTTGAAGTTGTAATTTTTGTCACAATTATTTGGTTAATGAAGAAATAAAATAAAAAAATGGTTTCACTTTTTTTTTTTTTTACATACTGTCACCAGTGCAGTACAGTGTTATCATATAATCAATGTGATCAGGGACACTGACTGGTGACAGAATGTAAAAAAAAAAAAAAGCTTTCAATTTTTTTTACATTGTTTTTCTTGTTTATTACATTGTTTTCTTTCTTTTTTAAATATTTTTGTCTGACACACTGTGACCAGAGCAATATAATGTTACCATAGTAACAATGTACTTGAAATTGGAATTGATCAGGATTTTTTTGATTTTTTTTTTTACACACTACGATTGCTTATAGCAGTGAAATTCATTGCTATAAGCAAGTATTTTAGTGAATGAAATCAATTCATTCAGTTTGTTTTGTTGTGATTAGATGTGATTGGCCAGAGTTAATCACATGGTACAGATGGGCTTGTCTGTAATGTGACCACTGTGACCAATCACAGCTAGCAACACAATTGTATACAATGGATGGCATGAAAGGAAGCCATCCATTATTTACAGCTGTCATGTGATCTGCTGTGTTTGGTCACACAAATCACATGGTACTGGCAGCGGGCTGGTACAGTGATCAGGACACAGCCGGTGACAGATCGCACTGCTGAGCTGCCCCATATCATATGACATCCTCCCAGAACAAAAGTACTCCTGATTCGTTTGTCATTTTATTGTATGTAGTATAGCAAACAGACACCAGAGGTCGCAATACTAGGGGGTTGCTTTACTAAAACTGGAGAGTGCTAAATGTGGTGCAGCTGTGCATGGTATCCAATCAGCTTCTAACTTCACCTTGTTCAATTAAACCTTGGCAAAAAAAAAAAAATGGAAGTTGATTGGTTGCTATGCAGAGCTGCACGAGTTTTAGTAAATCAACCCTGTAGTCTTGCCCCCTCTGGTGTCTGTTTGCTAAACTATCAGTTTAAGGCCTCATACACACGGGCGTATCTAAAAAAATAAACAAAACGTTGGGTCCGACGTCAAGGAAAAAAAGTCGACGTTTTTTGGCGTTATGCATTGGCGTTTTTGAGCGTTAGTGAGCGTCGGCGTCAATAGGCGTTTTTAAAAAAAAATCATCTCTCTGCTATTTTTCAACCTAAAAACGTCGGCGTCAAAAAACGCCGGAAAACGCCGGTACAATAATAGGTGGCGTTTGTTGGCGTTTGTTGGCGTTTTGTGGCGTCGGCGTCAAAAAAACGTCAAAACGTTACAGCCTCAGAACGCGATGGCCATGGGTTCTACTTTCTGCTCACTAACGCCGACGTCATCTACAGCTCAAAAACGCCGATGTTTTTATGGGGCCATTGACTAACATGGAGAGCTGCAAAAAACGCCAGAAAACGCCGGCGTCAAAAAACGTCCGTGTGTATGAGGCCTAAGGCCTCATACACATGGGCGTTTTAGGCCTCATACACACGGACGTTTTTTTACGCCGGCGTTTTCTGGCGTTTTTTGCAGCTCTCCATGTTAGTCAATGGCCCCATAAAAACTTCAGCGTTTTTGAGCTGTAGATGACGTCGGCGTTAGTGAGCTGAAACTAGAACCCACAGCCATCGCGTTCTGAGGCTGTAACGTTTTGGCATTTTTTGACGCTGACGCCACAATATGCCAACAAACGCCAACAAACGCCAGCAAACGCCACCTATTATTATACCAGCGTTTTCCGGCGTTTTTTGACGCCGACGTTTTTAGGTTGAAAAATAGCAGAGGGATGATTTTTTTTAAAGAACGCCTATTGACGCCGACGCTCACTAACGCTCAAAAACGCCGATGCATAAAGCCGAAAAACGCCAACTTTTTTTCCTTGACGTCAGGCCCAACGTTTTGTTTATTATTTTAGAAATGTCCGTGTGTATGAGGCCTTATAATAAATAAGCAAAACGCCAGGTCCGACGTTTTTTAAAAAATCTGCGTTTTTTGCGGTGTTTTGCATCGGCGTTAGCGAGCGTTAGTGAGCGTCGGCGTCAATAGGCGTTTTTAAAAAAAAAATCAGTCCTCTGCTATTTTTCAACCTAAAAACGCCGGCGTCAAAAAACGCTTGTTGACGCCGGTACGGCGTTAGCAAGCGTTAGTGATCGTTTTGCCGATTGGCGTCAAAAAACGCCAAAACGCTACAGCTACAGAACGCGATGGTCCCGCGTTCTAAAAACAGCTCACTAACGCCGACGCCCTCTACTGCTCACTAACGCCGGCGTTTTTAGAAGCCCATTGAATAACATGGAGAGCTGCAAAAAGCGCCTACAAACGCCGGCGTGCAAAACGCCCGTGTGTATGAGGCCTAAGACTTCCCAGTGTCTCCAAACTATGGCCCCTCCAGTTGTTCAGGAACTATAATTCCCATCATGCCTAGTCATGTTTGTGACCGTGATGACCAGTTTAGTATTGTAATGGTTATATGTTTAAGCATTTTGGGGACACTTAAGGGTACTTTTTTCCTAAAAAAATAAATAAATAAAAGTTTGCATTCCTCTACAAAAATGCAAGAAAAATGATTTCTTCAATTGTATATTTGTAAGTAAATATGCTAATTGCAGTAAACAAGTGAAACTACATCACTTGGCATAATAGTTTTTCATTTTGGGATTGGTATCTTTAAAAATTAGGTTGTGGTGCCCTCTAGTGTTCATATGTATGTATATCATATAGGGGTTTATACCTGGAAAGTGTGTTAACAACCAATGTTTGAATCGTTTCGTATTAAACGCTGCAATGCAGAAGAAACACTTGGAAAGCGATTGGTGGTTATTGGCAGTTATTGGCAACAAGAACAGTTCTTGCTAGCAAACATTTCATTTACTGCTGCGCACTTCTGTGCAATGCCAGATTATAGAGTTACTCTTTCCAATAAAAAGTCAGTCATATTGTAACTGGCTGCAACATAAACTTAGGAATTCAACAGAATCTCACAAAACCATGCCAGCAGACTTTTATTTGGAAATAATAGACTGTCAGGCTTCTGCAAGTCATTATTGAATCCCAGGTTAAAGGGATACTAAACCCTCACGTTTTTTCACCTGTATTTGTTACTAAATAATAGCATTACATGAGAAGTCTAACCTTTTGTGTAATTTTTGCTTCTGAGTTGTTTTATTCAGGCTCCGTTTTTCCCACTTTCGGTTGTCCTGTTTACTGGGTGACCCATGTCTTGCTGATCTCATAGTGTCAAAGCACATGGGAGGCGGAGCTACAGCGTCCTCCGTGCCCGGGGACACAGTGAGTGCGGGCGCAGCCAGCGTTCCTACGCAGAGCTGTAGTCACATAGGTGTCAGCGCGCACGCATGGGTGACACTATGAGATCGGAAATACACGGGTCACCCAGTAAATGGGACAACCGGAAATGGGGAAAAAAGGAGCCCGAATGAAACAACTTAAAAGCAAGAATTACACAAAAGGTTAGACTTCTCATGTAATGCTATTATTTAGTAACAGATATAGGCAAAAAAATGTGAGGGTTTAGTATCACTTTAATGTAATGATTATGCCACGAACAGGCTAAGCCATCATTAGCTGTGGTTAGCAGATCTCGCTGTTACATTGCAAGACCTGCATACTACAACAGGTGACAATGACACCTATGCACCCATATACCAGCATTCACATAATGTTAGCAAGAGGCAACATTCCCATGCAACCCCTTAGCACTTCATAAGGGCATTGCGCATACCGAAGGTAATCTATAGCGAGAGAATTATAACATCACAGGGAATCAAAGCCACATATTTTAAGCCTGACTTCAAAACTTTTCAGATTTAGTTTTTCATGATATGGAATGAGTTTTTATTGGTATCTGTTTGTCTCCATTGGGGCTTTACCCTTGCTTTCTGGACCAGGTTCTTAGGGATACGGAGGGACAGGTGGTGATATTAAAACTGGCAAATGAGAAAACAAATAGCAACAAAATCCTTTTTTAAAGTAAAGCATAGCTCTACCTCCATAAGGGCTGCTGATTTTAACTGGCTCTTCCACAAACAGTACAGAGGCCACCAACCACCCAAGCAATAGTCCATTCACACAGATTGCAATAAGTCTAGGGGTTGTCTTCTTTGTAATTTATTGCTGGAAGAATATGGGGAAAGGATAAGGATCGGGGCATGGGATTCTCCAAAACATGAAACGCATAGCAGTTGGAGGACATTCTTCTCTTTAAGTAAGTACAGCTGTTAGGAGAAATCCTGCATCTTCTTGGACTTTAGCGCCAATGCGGAAACAGCGCCAGGCGGCTCTATTTCAACTGAACACACCCTGCAGCAAGTGCTGTCTGATCTACAGTGTTTAGTGCATGTTCCTGAGCAACCTGTAATCTGATTCTCTGTTCCTGTGACTCAGCTTGTCTGTCCCTGCTGATTTCTGCCTGCACCGACCCCTGGCTTGTCTACGACCACTCTCCTGCCTGATCCTTCTGTACCTTTGCTGCCCGCCTGTTGACGACCCTGCTTGGACCCGACCATCCCTCTGCCTGCTCCTCCTGTACCGCACTGCCAGCCCGTTTCAGGACCCGGCCTGTACTACTAAGCTCCAAGTACACGAGTGCACCAACGGACTTCCTATCAACACCAGTGACCCAGTCCGACCCTCATGCCATCCTGCACTCCCGAGCCTCCTGTCTGCTATACCAGGGGTTCCCGAGTCAGGGTAGTAAGGGAGGTTACTGCACAAGTCAGACTCGTCCACCAGGTACGTGACAACAGCTGTTGAACAGTCTAGGGTCCCCACAGCTGCATTTCATAGGGTGATTTTCTGAGTAGGCTAACACTTCACAGCTAATGAGGCAAAGTTCTTTAGCATATGTTGGTGTATAGTGCACAGTATGAGCCCTCACAGCTGTGACGTAATTCTTCATAGGTTAGGACCTCACAGCTAGGGACAAGCAAATCTTCTTGGCATAAGTGCCTCTCCTTAATACTGGACAGTGTAGGGCCTCACAGCTGAAGGCCATGAGGTAAGTCCTTTGGATGTCTGGGTACCTTACACCAAGCACAGTAATCAGTAGCCAGCATAGGTGTGTGCAGCTCATTGTATCAGGGTGTGCACCCAAAAGCTCAAACACACGCCTTTCTCTGCAGCCTCGGCTGAATGGGAAGTGCTCTGTGCTGAGCGGCTTCCTGGTCATTCAAAAACTGAAGCATTGTAAACACATGCTTCAGTGTTTACAATGCTTCAGCAACTGTGTTCATTTAGAAATGCAAGGGGGAGGTAAATTACATATTTATTACCACCTTTCCCCGCTGTCCATCCTGAAACATCCCCTGCAGCAGCCTAGAGAGAGGAGAGACTGGAAGCCATCAGCACTGAGGGGCTGGGGGGCCGAAAGATGGGGGAAGTCTGAGCAGTAGGGGGAATCAGTACTGCACATAGTGATTAGGGTGTGCCCAGGCACACCTGGCACACCCCTTGTGCACACCTATGGTAGCCAGTGCATATTCCCAACACACAGTCCCTGGGATCAATTTAGAGTTACTACTCACATGTCCCTAGGACAGAGCCGGCTTACAGCTCTGGAACACAACCCAGTGTAGCACACCCTTACGTAGGAGCTGCTGAGTTAGGATTCCACATTGCTACATGGCCAGACACACAATTTCCTTCATGCATTCTAAAGCAGAAAACAGTCCTTGGCTTGTTTTTTTGTTGTTTTATTAGGGGTTGATAACTTGGATGGGGTAGGGAATTTCTGGGATGCGCAACTTGAAAAATGCAGAACTATGAACAAAGGGGACAACTCCCTCCTTATTTACACAAAGTCCTCTTTTTCCTTCCTCCCGCACAAACTTGGTTCACGTCTACAGCTCCTGCTGATCACTCCAGGGAAACTAGCAGTCTTGTGTGTTAATTCAGCAACTGCACATTAAAGGCTGGGAACATCCTGACCCTTTGTGGATAAAGTAGCACAATATGGAGTGAACAGCATATCATTCTGACTTCTTGTAGACCCTGAGCCCAGTTCTACCACTGCAAAAGATACCAGCCCACCTAGCTGCTTGCTTCACAGTCCTTCCTGTTTGGCACACTTCCCCAGTCCTCCCTGACTGGCACACTCCCATGGAGATTCCCCAGGGCAAGGGTGAAGACTTGAGCACAATGCTGTCTTCAAAGAGCACTTCTACAGCTGACAGTCTCTCCCCTTGTGCTGTCCCAGTACTTTGCTGATATTGCCTCTTCCGACAAGAGTCCCTCCAGTTGCCTCCTATTGTGGGATCCTTCCAGGCCAGTTATCCTGAGTTCCAGACCCCTCCCCGGCAGGGGACCCTCAAGGGCCACAAACAGCCCCTCCTGAGCACTCCATATCCATCTTACCTCTGACTCCCCTGCTGGCCCATGTCTATTTATGGGAACTTCTCAGTCCCCTGCCAGCCCACTTCTGGGGACTGGCTGAGGTCCTATAAATATTCATTGCAGCCACTCCTAGCCTCCACCCACTAGCTCTAGAAAACTCTCCAATGTCCCAGAAACAGGACGAGGCACCAGAAAGCTGCTAGGATGAGTCATCCAACCCCAAACTCTAGTGAACCCTGACCAAATTAAGACTCACAGGCTTGAAACATGAGTAAATTTTCCTACACTGCCACTACCAGTAGCACACATTAGAGGGTGTTACATCAGTAAGTGAGATGGCGCCTCTCAGAATCAGATCTCTGGTTGTTTACTCCTGAAGCTTCTGAGGCCTTCTAGAGCAGCTGCAATGTCCATGCACTGCTTGGCAGCAGCAGTCCTGCACCTCAGGAACCCTCCTAGGTAGAAGGAACCCTGCTCGTCAGTGTCTCAGATTACTTATCTCTATGGCAGCCCCTTCCCTCCAAGGATTAGTTGGAACCCGATAAATATTCAGGCTGGCTGATTCAAATCACCTGCCCTAAGCTCTGGAAACTTCAAACTCCCAGCCTGTGAGACCCTGATCATACCAGAAGAAACAATCATGGCTCCCTTGATTGCAGTAGCCAAAAACTGAATTTCCCTGAACAAACTGATCTTAGTTTGAGCAGATGCTTTTGAGGGCAGAGGAGGGATCTGGGGTCTCATATATGACAGATCTCCCAATAAAAAGTACCTGACACTGTCATATGCTATCACAATGGATGTTTATTTATAGCAATAAAGTTGATCCCCCAAAAAAGAAATAAAGACATTAAAAACATTAAAACTACTCCTGTCCCTCATGTGCTCATGTGCAAATGCAAACGCACATGTAGGTCCCACACCCTTAAACGGTGATTGCACCACACATGTGAAGTGTTGTCACAAATGTAAGAGTGAAAGCAATCATTTTAGCATCAGACCTCCTGTGCAACTCTAAACTGGGAACCTGTAAAGGCGTTTAAAGCATCGCCTATAGATAATTTAATGTACCATAGTTTGTTACCATTCTACGAGCAAAAAAAGAGTGACATGTTAGGTATCTATGCAGCATAGTATCATCTTTTATATTTTACCAAACAGTTGGGTATTATATTGTGTTTGTGTGCACTGAAATTCATTAAAGTGTATTTTTTCATGAAAATTGTTGTTTGATAAAACACTGCACACTTAGAGTGGGGAAAATAATTATTTGATCCCTGGCAGATTTTGTAAGTTTGCCCACTTACAAAGAAATGAAGGGTCTATAATTGTTATCATAGGTGTATTTTAAATGATAGAGACAGAATATCAACCAAAAATCCCCCAAAAAAACACATAATACTAATCTTATAAATTGCTGAAAAAAACAAACCCCTTTTGTTTGGGACTTTTTAGGTAGCGAAACCACACATGAATATATAAAAAATATACATTTTATTGAGACATATATAAAAGAAAGGGTATAAACCCATGTGAATTTTTCTAAAATCACATCCAATTTAACCACTTCCTTACTGGGCACTTAAACCCCCCTCCTGCCCAGACCAATTTTCAGCTTTCAGTGCGCTCACACTTTGAATGACAATTACTCAGTCATGCAACACTGTACCCATATGAAATTTGCGTCCTTTTTTTCACACAAATAGAGCTTTCTTTTGGTGGTATTTAATCACCGCTGGGTTTTTTTATTTTTTGCGCTATAATTAAAAAAAGACCGAAAATTTTGAAAAAAAACAAATATTTGTTGTTTTTGTTATAAAATTTTGCAAATTAGTAATTTATCTTCATAAATTTTGGCCAAAATTTATAATGGTACATATCGTTGGTAAAAATAACCCAAATGAGTGTATATTATTTGGTCTTTGTGAAAGTTAGAGAGTCTACAACCTATGGTGCAAATCACTGAAAAATGATCACACCTGATGTACTGATGGCCTATTCTCTCACATGCAGGGCCGGCGCCACAATAAGGCCGCTCAGGCGGCCGCCTGGGGGTGCCAGAGTGGTGGGGGGCGGCAAAATCCCATAACTCCTTGAGCCCCAGCGAAGATTCCTGGAGCAGAGCCAAGTGTCGGAGAAAGTTCCGGCACTTGGCTCCAGTCACTTGCCCGGCAGAGGTGCGCTAGTGTGAGCACCAGTGCCTCCCACCCTGCAGCTCTTGCCAGGGTGTTTGGTGTCCCACAGCATGCTGCGATCTCTGCTCTCCCCCCTCCACCGGCATCTATGCCTGCCCACCGCCCGCCTTTCATAGAGATGCAAAGGCGCAGTCTCCTCCTACTCGGCTGTAATGTGTCACTAGAAACAGACGGGAGGAGCCGAGTAGGAGGAGAGACATAGCTAAGCACGATCCACGCTGATCTGAGGTCTGTGATCTTTTACACAATACAGATGACACTTGATGGGGTGGATTGGGAGAGGGAACACAGCAGGAGGCTATCTGGCACCCTCTATACCCTACCCGGCACCCTGTACAATGCTACCTGGCACCCTGTATACCCTACCTGGCACCCTGTACAATTCTACATGGTACCCTGTATACCCTACCTGGCACCCTGTACAATGCTACCTGGCACCCTGTATACCCTACCTGGCACCCTGTACAATGCTACCTGGCAAACTGTATACCCTACCTGGCACCCTGTATACTGCTACCTGGCACCCTGTATACCCTACCTGGCACACTGTACACTGCTACCTGGCACCCTGTATACCCTACCTGGCACCCTGTACAATGCTACCTGGTACCCTGTATACCCTACCTGGCACCCTGTATACTGCTACCTGGCACCCTGTATACCCTACCTGGCACCCTGTACACTTCTACCTGGCACCCTGTACACTGCTACCTGGCATCCTGTATATCCTACTTGGCACCCTGTATACTGCTACCTGGGGCTCTGTATACTGCTACTTGGCACCCTGTATACCCTACCTAGCACCCTGTATACTGCTATCTGGCACCCTGTATACCCTACCTGGAACCCTGTATACTGCTATCTGGCACCCTGTATACCCTACCTGACACCCTGTATACTGCTACCTGGCAACATGTATACCCTACCTGGCACCCTGTATACTGCTATCTGGCACCCTTTATACCCTACCTGGCACCCTGTATACTGCTACCTGGGGCTCTGTATACCCTATCTGGAACCCCTGTATACTGCTATCTGGGACCCCTATGTACTGCTATCTGGGACCCCTGTATACTGATATATGGTGACTCTGTATCCTGCTATATGGTGACTCTGTATACCCCTATCTGGGGCTCTGTATACTGCTATATGGTGACTCTGTATACTGCTATCTGGGGCTCTGTGTACTGCTATATGGTGACTCTGTATACTGCTATCTGGGACTCTGTATACTGCTACCTGGGGCTCTGTATAATCCTATCTGGTGATGCTGTATACCACTATCTGTAATGCTATATACCCTATAACCCAAATGAGTGTATATTATTTGGTCTTTGTGAAAGTTAGAGAGTCTGCAACCTATGGTGCAAATCACTGAAAAATGATCACACCTGATGTACTGATGGCCTATTCTCTCACATGCAGGGCCGGCGCCACCATAATGCCGTTCAGGCGGCCGCCTGGGGGTGCCAGAGTGGTGGAGGCGGCAAAATCCCATAACTCCTTGAGCCCCGGCAAAGATTCCTGGAGCAGAGCCAAGTGTCGGAGAAAGTTCCGGCACTTGGCTCCAGTCACTTGCCCGGCAGAGCCGCGCTAGTGTGAGCACCAGTGCCTCCCACCCTGCAGCTCGTGCCAGGGTGTTTGGTGTCCCACACCACGCTGCGATCTCTGCTCTCCCCCCTCCACCGGCATCTCTGCCCGCCTACCGCCCGCCTTTCATAAAGATGCAAAGGCGCAGTCTCCTCCTCCTACTCGGCTGTAATGTGTCACTAGAAACAGACGGGAGGAGCCGAGTAGGAGAGACATAGCTAAGCACGATCCACGCTGATCTGAGGTCTGTGATCTTTTACACAATACAGATGACACTTGATGGGGTGGATTGGGAGAGGGAACACAGAAGGAGGCCTACCTGGCACCCTGTACAATGCTATCTGGCACCCTGTATACCCTACCTGGCACCCTGTATACTGCTACCTGGCACCGTGTATACCCTACCTGGCACCCTGTATACTGCTATCTGGCACCCTTTATACCCTACCTGGCACCCTGTATACTGCTACCTGGAGCTCTGTATACCCTATCTGGAACCCCTGTATACTGCTATCTGGGACCCCTATGTACTGCTATCTGGGACCCCTGTATACTGATATATGGTGACTCTGTATCCTGCTATATGGTGACTCTGTATACCCCTATCTGGGGCTCTGTATACTGCTATATGGTGACTCTGTATACTGCTATCTGGGGCTCTGTATACTGCTATATGGTGACTCTGTATACTGCTATCTGGGACTCTGTATACTGCTACCTGGGGCTCTGTATAATCCTATCTGGTGATGCTGTATACCACTATCTGTGATGCTATATACCCTATCTGGTGACGCTGGGCTGTATACTCCTGCCACAAGGGGTGGAAACTATAAGGGGTGGGGCTTATATGAAGTGGGAGTGGTCAAAGGGAAGGGCAGAGTCTTGTCCCCCCATCCTAAAATTTCACCAGCCGCCACTGTTCACATGCGTTCCAGGTGCAGTGCAATTTCAGCCCATTCATTTGAATGGGCTGAAACCATGCCAGACCACACAGAGTTATAAAACACTCAGGAACCACATCACATGGTACTACTGTACCATACAATCCAGTGTAGTCAAACGCATTACATTTGCGACCTGCATTTGGGGTGTCATTAAGTTAACAGTTGACACCCTAGGCAGATCGCAACTGCAGTGCGTTTTATAGAAAATGCACACAGAACTCGGGTTACCTGCTTTGCGTGCTGGTGTGAACCGGCCCTTAGTCTGGATTTGTGAGCTTTTGTTTAACCACACTCTTCAGCTACGTGCGCCGCAAGTCCCTCATTCTCATGTTCAAAAATTAGAAGTAATACAGGTGGCAGGTGGGGGGGGGGGGCACCAAAACGCATCTTCGCCTGTGTAGACAAAAATCCTTGCACCGGCCCTGCTCACATGGCATATGCATAGCTCAAATGACACCCCAAAATACATTCTACTACTCCTCCTGAGTATGGTGATACCACATGTGTGGGACATTTTTACAGCCTGGCCACTTCGCGAGACCCAACATTGAATTAGCACCTTCAGGCGTTTTAGAAGCATAAATTACACATCTCATTTTTCGACATCCTATTACAATTCTGAAGGCCCTGGAGCACCAGGACAATGGAAACGCCCACAAAATGACCCCATTTTGGAAAGCTAACACCCCATTGTATAATCTATGTGTTAGGAAAAATAACTTGTTGCCAGCATTCTGGCCGTTTCCGGAAACGGCGCCAAACGGCGCCTATTTAAACCCAGGGACTCTTGCATTGAACTGCTGCTCGTTCTACAGCGTCCGTCACCTGTGAGCCACAGCTCCCGCCACCTGTTCCTGTGTTCGTCTGCTTCCTGTTTGACCCGGCTTGCCTTGACCTGTTGTCCGCTACCTGCACCGACCCCGGCTATCCACGACCATCCGCTTGTCTACTCCTCTGTACCTCTGCTGCCCGCCCGTTACCGAACCTTTGCCTGGACTTGACCACTCGCCTTCCTGATCCTATGGTACCTCTTTGCCTACCCGTTGCCGACCCTGCCTGCACGACCACTCTTCTATCTGCACGACTTCCTGGAAACTCACTACATCATCAGTGACCATCCAGCCCTCGTGCCATCCCGCACTCTCGGGCCTCTGTCTACACTACCAGGGGTCCTTGAATCGGGTGCGCAAGAGCGGTTGTTCCCTGTTCTCCATGGTATCCTAGTCCTTCCGCTCACCAGTTCAGGTCCGTTTCCAAGCCATTGCCCGCCCGTCGTCTCCATGTCTCCTCATCTGTTCGCCTACCAGCACCTATCGGCCCCAGCCACGTCCATCGCCTGTTGTCCAGTTCCGTTCGGCCCAGTTTGTCCTTCGTCTGCTTGTGTCCTTGTCCACCGCCCTCGACACCGAGTGTCCACTGCCTGCGACATCTTGCTCGTCGTCAAGTTACGTTCTCAGGGACCCAAATTTATCCGCGGCAAACCGCG
>BLSH010211857.1:316787-333791 GCA_018402905.1 Glandirana rugosa | reverse complement strand
ATGCCATTGGCAGTGAAGGGGTTAACCTGCAGGGGGCGCGCTAAGGGTTAACTATGTTCCCTGGGCGTGTTCTAACTGTATGGGGGATGCCCTAACAGGGGAAGGGAAGTTATCACAGCCTTCACGTAAAGGAAGGCTGTGATCACAGCCCTTCCCCCTCACACAGAGCGGAGGTCCGTGTTTACATACACGGACCTCCGCTCATTCGCTCCGGGGGGGGCATCGCGGGTGGCCGGCGGCAATCGAAGCCGCCGCACCCGCTCCCTGGCCCCCCCTGGACACAGTGAGCGCGCGGGCGCGCCTCCGGCGGCGCGCGCGCGCTCACTATACACGTTCCCGCAGCCGCCGTCGTATGACGGCGATTTGCGGGAACGAGCCACTTTGCCGCCGTCAATCGCCGATCGGCGGTCGGCAAGTGGTTAATAAAAGACCACATAGATGAGTTCTTGTTGGATAAAAATATTTTAAGCAACAGACAGCATGGATTCATGAAAGACAGAAGTTGTCAAACAAATCTGATTTCTTTTTATGAGGAGGTAAGTAAAACCTTGGACAGAGGGGTGGCTGTGGTTGCGGTATACTTGGATTTTGCAAAAGTGTTTGACACCGTTCCCCACACACGGCTAATGAGTAAGGTAAAGTCTACAGGCTTGGAAAGATCAATTTGTAAATGGATAGAAAACTGGCTAAAAGACCGAATTCAGAGAGTAGTGGTTAATGATCCTTATTCCGAATGGTCTATCGGTTATCAGTGGTGTACCCCAAGGTTCAGTGTTGGGACCCTTACTTTTCAATATATTTATAAATGACATAGGGTCTGGGATTAAAAGTACCAATTCAGTGTTTGCGGATGACACCAAGCTATGCAGTGGAATAACGTCCTTGCAGGATGTCTCCAACTTACAAGCAGACCTCAATGCACTGTCTAATTGGGTGACTGTGTGGCAAATGAGGTTTAATGTTGATAAATGTAAAGTTATGCACTTGGGGGCTAAGAATATGCATGCATCGTACATACTAGGGGGAGTACAACTGGGGGAATCCATAGTGGAGAAGGATCTGGGGGTTATGGCAGATCATAAGCTTAATAATGTAATGCAATGCCAAGCTGCGGTTTCCAAAGCAAGCAAAATCCTTTCTTGTATTAAGAGAGGTATGGACTTCAGAGATAGAGACATTATTTTGCCCCTGTACAAATCATTAGTAAGACCTCATCTGGAATATGAAGTTCAGTATTGGGCACTAGTTCTCAAAAAGGATATCGGGAAACTGGAGAAAGTGCAGAGAAGGGCAACCAAACTAATAAGAGGCATGGAGGAGCTCAGCTATGAGGAAAGATTAGAGGATCTGAATTTCTTCTCTCTTGAGAAGAGGAGATTAAGGGGGGATATGATCAACATGTACAAGTATATAAGTGGTCCATATAGTGAACTTGGTGTTGAGTTATTTACTTTAAGGTCATCACAAAGGACAAGGGGGCACTCTTCACGTCTAGAGGAAAAAAGATTTCATCTACAAATACGGAAAGGTTTCTTCACAGTAAAAGCTGTGAAAATGTGGAATAGACTCCCTCCAGAGGTGGTTTTGGCCAGCACCGTTGATTGCTTTAAAAAAGGCCTGGATTCTTTCCTTAATGTAAATAATATAACTGGGTACTAACATTTTTAGGTAAAGTTGATCCAGGGTGAATCCGAATGCCTCTAGGGGGAATCAGAAAGGAATTTTTTCCCCCCGTTATAGCAAATTGGATCACGCTTTTCTGGGTTTTTTTGCCTTCCTCTGGATCAACTGTGGGTGAAGGATTGTATATGGAATTATTTGGTTATATATATATACATATATATAACTTTTTTTTTTGGTTGAACTAGATGGACTTTGGACTTGTGTCTTTTTTCAACCTGACTAACTATGTAACTATGTAACAATTCTGAAGGCCCTGGAGCACCAGGACAATAGAAATGCCCTCAAAATTACCCCATTTTGGAAAGCTAACACCCTAACGTATAATCTATGAGGCATGATGAGTCTTTTGAACGGTTCATTTTTTTCCAGAAGTTTTTGGAAAATGTGGGAAAAAAATGAAAACTCATTTTTTTACATAAAGTTGTCCATTTATAAGGTATTTCCAACACATAGCATGTACATGGAAAAAATGACACCCCAAAATACATTCTGCTACTCCTCCTGAGTATGGCGATACCACATGTGTGAGACTTTTTGACAGCCTGGCTACATACAGAGGCCCAACATGCAAGGAACACCGTCAGGTGGTCTAAAGACACATAGCATTACAAATACCAAGAATTACAACCCAAAATACATTCTGCAGAGTAAAGGGTAAACAAAAGATTACCTGTGGTTTTAGTATTGCAGCTGTCCACAGGAGGATAGCACTGGTCCAGGCAGCAGGCAGGGACTTGGTCAGCTACAGCGAACACAATTGTTCAGGCAACCGACAGTAAATGCAATTGTCCAGGCAACAGGCAGGAAAACTGTCCATAATACAGGCAGGGATATTGTCCATATACAGTCCAGGGTCAGTGCAGGCAGAGATGTTGTCAACAGTGCCAAAATATTGGTCCTGGTAGTAGGACAGCGAACACAATTGTCCAGGCAACAGGCATGAATACTATAGTCAGTACAGGCAGCAGGCAAGGATATTGTTCATATACAACCCAAGGTCAGTGCAGACAGAGATATTGTCAACAGTGCCATAATATTGGTCCTAGTAGCAGGCAGAAACATGGTCCATAGTCCAGGTAGCAGCAGAGGTGTGGTCAGTTCATCCGGCAGGCAGAGGCATGATGGCAATAAGTCCTACAGGCAGCAGGCAGAAGTAGGGACTCGGTCAGGACAGAATGGGGACAGGGGTAGAGGCTTCTCCCACCCAATCTCTTTGAAGCCTCAGAGTCTCCAGACCCTAATCTGGGAGAGAGAAAACAAAAACAATGTTTTCTTCTTCCAGAAAAAAACATTCTGGAGCCCCTCACATATGTGAGACCCCTGTGTTGTGAATGCCACTACTCCAGTTGCAGGGTACTAGATCAGTCCAAGAGGCAGGCAAAAAATGTGGTCAAACAGTCCAAGGTCAGTTCCAGATCAGGCAGAAGTATGTACAAAATCGGTAGGCAGAAGCGTGGTCAAATAACAAGCCAGGGTCAGTTCCAGAGCAGGCAGTGGCATAAGGGATGCGAACTTGAAAAAGAAACTGGGGAATCAATAATTGACTAGGGTGTAATAACGCCGGAAGCAGTCACCTATGCATAGACCTGGTTGGGAAGGGCACTGGGCACCATGATATGTGGTGTCTCTTCTAACTCCACTACTAGAGCACACCAGGCATTTTTTCTGGCGTTTTTGGCCTGTTGGTCTGGGAGGTATTTTATCGGGGAAATGGCGCTCGGAGAGTCACACATCGGATCTAATATTTTCTGGTGGGCCGTTGGGGTATAAAAGTGTGGGGATGATATCCTCCTGGTAGCCAAGGAATGGTTTGGGGTTTATGGTGGAATTGCGATATATGATATACGTATTATATATGGCCAAATGAAAAAAATAGAGGGCAACTTTTTTATACCAGTGGTATGTTCTTCTGTTAGGTAAATAGGGTTCCAACATTTGATCATTTAGATTGACTCCTCCCATATACAAGTTGTAATCATAGATACAGATGGGTTTCTGTATAGGGTCATTTTTTCTGGGGATCTCTACCAGTGAATTGTTGTGTATAGATGATAACATATACACATCCCTTCTGTCCCTCCACTTCACAGCCAGAATTTCCTCATTCTGCAGACTCGCCGTCTCTCCTTTTCTAAGCCTCATGTTCACTAGACTTTGAGGAAAGCCCACCCGATTCTTTCTGGCTGTGCCACAAGCTGGTGTACTCTTCCTGTAGAGGTTCCGGAACAGGGGAAAACTTGTGTAAAAATTATCCACATACAGGTGGTAGCCTTTGTCCAGGAGTGGGTAGATTAGTTGCCAAACAATGTTACCGCTTGTACCTAAATATTCTGGGCAATTGGGGGGATTCAGCTGGGAGTCCTTCCCTTCGTAGATTCTGAAGGCGTAAACGAACCCCGTGGTTCGGTCGCACAATTTGTAGACCTTCACTCCATAGCGGGCCCTTTTGCTGGGTATATATTGTTTTATTCTCAGCCTGCCACAAAATTTCACCAGGGATTCGTCAATGCATATATGCTGGTCCGGGGTAAATAATTGGGGGAATATTTCTGAAAAATAATTTAGAATTGGGCGAATCTTATAAAGCCGGTCATAATTTGGGGCATTTCAGGGAGGGCACTTGGTATTGTCGTTAAAATGTAGAAATATCATGATCATGGAAAATCTTGTCCTGGGCATTATGGATGAGAAGACCGGCATGTGGTAGATGGGGCGGGTGGACCAGTAGGAGCGGAGTTCATTTTTGTTGTTCAGTCCCATGCAGAACGTGAGGCCCAATAAAGTTTTAAATTCTTCCACCGTTACGTCTCTTCACTCAAAGGGACGGGCATAATAGGAGGTTGGATTAGCCTGGATAAACTGGTGTGCATATAGGTTGCACTGGGCCACAATGGATCGCAGCATGTCCTCCGTAAAAACTAAATCAAAAAAATGAATGGGCGAAAAATTTTCTGTGTCCACCTAGACTCCTGGTTGGGCAGTAAAAGGGGAAATCCTAGCTTCTCCTGAATTAGGAGGAAGCCTCAAGGGGTGCTGGAGTGAGTAGGGAAGGCCGGCATGGGATCTAACCCTTTGGGGCTGAGGTACAGCGGTGCTGGGGGATGGCACTTGGGTGCAGGTGGATGGCACAGTGGTGCTAGTGGATGGTATTGCCTCCTCACCAATGCGCCTTCGTCTGGCGGGTGGACAATATTCCTCATCTGAGTCCAGCTATGATTCGCTACTTGAGACCGGTTCATAGGCCATATCAGACTCAGAGGAACCTGCAGGAGAGAGCTCCCCGTTGCTCTCATCGGCCGCAAGAATATTGTAGGCCTCCTCAGCAGCAAAAGATCTTTTTGCCATTGTTGCAGCACTAATTGGCACTGATGACACTTGATGACACTGACAGGTGGCACTGATGATGTGTGGCACTGACAGGTGGCACTGACACGTGGCACTGATGACAGGTCAGGTGGCACTGACACGTGGTACTAATGACAGGTCAGGTGGGACTGATGACAGGTCAGGTGGAACTTTATGAAATGTGGCACTGATGACACTTGGTGGCACTGATGTGGGGCACTGATGACAGGTCAGGTGGCACTGATGACAGGTCAGGAGTCACTGACACATGGCACTGATGACAGGTCAGGTGGCACTTTATGACACATAGCACTGATGACACTTTGATGACGTGACACTTGATGGCACTGAATGGTGGCACTGATGATATGTGGCACTGACAGGTGGTACTGATATGTGGCACTGATGACAGGTCAGGTGGCACTGACATGTGGCACTAATGACAGGTCAGGTGGCACTGATGACAGGTCAGGTGGAACTTTATGACATGTGGCACTGATGACACTTGATGGCACTGACAGGTGGTACCGAAAGTGGCACTGACACTTGGTACTGATGACCGGTCAGGTGGCACTGGTGACAGGTCAGGAGGCACTGACATGTGGCACTGAAGACAGGTCAGGAGGCACTGACACGTGGCACTGATGACAGGTCAGGAGGCACTGACACGTAGCACTGATAACACTTTGATGATATGTGACACTTGATGGCACTGATAGGTGGCACTGATGATATGTGGCACTGACAGGTGGCACTGATGATATGTGGCACTGACAGATGGCACTGATATGTGGCCCTGACAGGTGGCACTGACGATATGTGGCACTGACAGGTGGCACTGAGAGGTGGCACTGACAGGTGGCACTATGATGGACAGCTTTTTAGCAGACTAATATGAAATCACTCACAAAAAATGTAGTGCACAGATCGCTCTCTCTCTCTCCTCCTACAGCGGTGTCTGTGTGAGGAGAGAAGGCAGGCAACGAAAGATGATCTCATATGTTTACATTTGAGATCATCTTTCGCTGGACCCACCGATCACGTGGTAAACGGCCGCTGTGATTGGCCGTTTACCACGATCTGTGATTGGCTGTGTCCAAGGGACACAGCAATCACAGATATTCCCGGCTGCGCGCCTGCGGGCTGGGAGCGCGCGAAGGGGCGGACATTCATGGACGTCCGCCCGGAAATTGAGATCCGCGATGTAGCTGTTTTTCAGCTACAGCGCGGATCTGTACAGGTTAAATATCACATTACTCAAATATAATAAGCATCAATGTAAAATGTAGATATGTTACACTCTGCAGTCCAATGTTATGGTAGAAATTTCCGACGCGTTTCAGGTCCACACCTTTCATCAGGGGCTTTTGTGCAGAAAGTTTAGCAATTGACAAAAAAAACACTTATCTAGTGAAAGAAAAAAACATGAGGAAGCATATTAAAGCATGAAATTGAAGGCATGTCAAACATACAGGAAAAACATCACAAAAAACTTAAATGATACAAAGGTAAGGAACCATAATGCAAAATATCACCCACCTATATGTAGGTGTATAGCAACTACATGGAAACATGACATATTGAACGAACACTGTCAGGGGTGGTACTATGGAAGAACCAGGTAGTGCCCCCCTGTGCTTTTTATAGATCCCCAGGATTCTATTGTTTTCTCCTATATTGTGGCAATAAAGTGCTATGGGAGGGCCTCAGTAATTGACTGGCACTGTGATAAAAAAGAATAGATCAATGAAGGAGTGCAAAATTGCAAGAATTGAGTATAAAAATATCTAAACAACAAGTGTCGGAAAAACTGACAGTAACATAGCCCCCTCAATCAAAAGACTATCAAACCAGGTCACAATCCCTCACTGACAAATTACAACAATGGAGCACTAGAGCAAAACCAGGATATTTGTTTTGACACGGAATCTAATATGCCCCCTCTCTAGTTGCCGCAGGATCTTCGGCACACTTCCAGTGTCAAGGAAGCCTAGTAGAAAACGACACACAAAAAAGTCTATTAGGTATATTGGGGGGGGGGGAGAGAACCCGGCTTCCATGGCTCTCCCTCCTCCCCACCCCTCTCCCCATCACCCCCCATCACCCCCCACATCCACAACCCCCGGCCACCAGTGATGAAAAGTGCTGGGAAATAGGACAAGAAAGGAACGACTGGTTTACCTTAACTACACTGTGCGTCCTTCCACCAGTCCTCCCAGACAATGTGTGCCGTCATCCCTGGCTGGGGAAATAAATATGGCGGAGGACGCCCGCGCATGCGTGTTGGGCTACACGCACCGCTCACCTGCATGATGTCATCGGTTAGCATGACGTTGCGCCGCAGAGGGTGTGCGCGCATAACGCCAAGAGGAAGGAGACAGACATATTCAGTCTACACTAATCAGACCAGGATTACTGAGAGGTCAAGTGGCCTCTGCTGTTTTTTTCAGTGATTGACCTTGGATTGGTAGCTCTCACCATCTGTACTGCATCGTTGGAGGTACACATATTCAATTCTATAAAGTTGCAGTTCAGTGAGTAAAATAAGTATTTGATGCCCTACCAGCCAACAATAATTCTTGCTCCCACAAACTGGCTACAGTATGTGCTGATGTGGTACACAGATTAGGCCTGTCAATTTAAGAAGTTGCTCCTAACAACAACTCGTTATATGTATAAAAGACACCTGTCCACAGAATCTCTTTCTTCCATTCAAATCTCACCGTCATGGGCAATAGCAATGAGCTGTGAAAGGACGTCAAGGACAAGATCTGCTCAAGGTTGGACTGGGCTACAAGACCATTAGCAAGAAGGTTAGTGAGGAGACCACTGTTGGAGCGATTATTCGCAAATGGAATAAATACAAAATAACCATCAATCGCCCTCGGTCTGGAGCTCCATGCAGGATTTCGCCTCATGGGGTAAGGATGTTAATAAGAAAAGTGAGGGATCATCCCAGAACTACACGGGAGGAGCTTGCGAATGATCTCAAGGTAGTTGGGACCACAATCACCAAATAAACCATTGGTAACACATTACACTGCCATGGATTGAAATCCTGCAGTGCTCACAAGGTACCCCTCCTCAAGAAGGCACATGTACAGTCCCGTCTAAAGTTTGGCAATGAACATCTAATAATTCAGAGAAGGATTGGAAGAAAGTGCTGTGGCCAGATGCGACAAAAATCGAGCTCTTTGGCATTAACTCGACTCGCTGTGTTTGGAGGAAGAAAAATGCTGACTATGACCCTAAGAACACCATCCCTACAGTCAAGCACGGAGGTGGAAATTTTATGCTTTGGGGCTGTTTCTCTGCTAAAGGTACAGGCTGACTTTGTCAAACTGAGGGGCCAATGGACGGGGCCATGTATTGTAAAATCTTGCATGAGATGGTCGTGGATAGGTCTTCCAGCATGACAATGACCCAAAACATATCACCCAGGCAACAAAGGAGTGGCTCAAGAAGAAGCAAATTAAGGTCATGGAGTGGCCTAGTCAGTCTCCAGACCTTAATCCTGAAGAAAATTTATGGAGGGAGCTGAAACTTCGAGTTGCCAAGTGACAGCCAAGAAACCTTAAGGATTTAGATAAGATCTGTAAAGAGTGGGCCAAAATCCTTCCTGAGATGTGTGCAAGCCTGGTAACCAACTACAAGAAACATGTCAGGACCTGTGTCATTGCTTGGGTCACCTGCTGGTGGAACTGTTGTTTTTAGCACCAAAGGGTGTAGTTCTGTTCGCCACCAGCGGGTGACTCCCAGCAGATGGACATACAGGTACTCAAGCTGCACCTGATATGGACTGCTAAGAGTACATAAGCCCACCCTTCACTGAGGCTCTTCGGGCTTCAGTATTTTCCAGCAAGCCATGCCCCTGCTTGAGCCTGATCCATTCCCGTTCCTAGTTCCCCAATCCGGATACCTGTCCCCTAGAACCTGCTTCCTGCTGCCACTACTGGCTTCTTGATCCCCTTGTCTCTTGTCTTTGCCTGTCTTTTCATGTGTGTTCCCCCACTTGTATTTAGTCAGTTAGTTAGTTAGGTTATTACTTGAGTTTTCTTGTTACATTCACTTTTACTTGCTTGTTTTTGATTTCCTGGTGTTGGTATTGGATCTGTGTCATTTTCTAAATAAACATATTTTTTACTTATTCAACTGGTCCTGATTCCTTAAGGTGCAGCCAAACTGATCTGATCACCCCTGCTGGATGCCTGCACATGGTATCGCTGACATAATAGACATAATACTGAAGCCATTCAATCAGATCGGCTGCACCTGGGAATCAGGTCTTAGCATTTGCTAAATTATTGAAAGATGCAGTCTGAGGAGGTTCTGTATTTTGCACTGCTTGTAGCAGAAAAAAGAAGAATATTGCTGCCAAATTTTGAGAGAGCAGACTAGGGAGTAATTGTTGCAATGTATCCATCTGGTTCATTCTCTGGCTGATCAAGGCAGCTTTTTGTTTGAGGAAATTCAACCACTCATTCAAATCTGTGCAGAGTTGGCTTTGTCTAGCACCCCTACTGGTAGTGATGATTATTCTCCTCCCTTTAGTGTGTCTCAGGTGGAATCACTTGTGTGGCTATTGGAGGATGATAAAACCTATTTTCTGAATCATTCTTGCATATTCACAAGAGGCTCTGCTGGATTGTATCAATGCAGTACACTCTCTAGTTAGACAAGGAGATTGTAAATTGAATTTTGTTCAGCCCTTGCTCCAAATCTTGTCGGATCTTCTTCAGTATCAGTTGACATGCACCAATCCACCAGATACCAGTTTGCTTAGAGATCCCTTTCTCCGTTGGCCATAGCAACCCCCCAGAAAACCTCCTCTGTAATGACTCCTCCTTTTCCATTTTTTCTCAGTACTGCTAGTTCTCCTCATCCACTGCACATATTATTCATAACCATGCAACCACTCGCAGGATTCCAGTGTCTAACTCTAAAAAGAAAAGGAAATTCTTCCCAACTCATATCATTCTGCCTCTGTCCTCCCCTGCCTCTATGCCAGCTACTACAGTCCAGCCCGCAATGGTTCCACTGGCTCCAGTCCAGCCTGCTACGACACCACCTGCTTCTGTCAAGCCTGTTACCATACCAATTGCTCTGGCCAGGCCTGTCATCACACCTGCCATGTTGTTTCAGCCTATGAAAATTGGACCTTCTGCTACTGACCTGCCTGTCTCTATCCCACCTGACAGTACTGGTTCTCTGTTTACCATTCAGTTTGGCCCTATGGGCTCTTTGCCAGCTAACCAAATTAACCTCACTGATCCTGTTCCTGATGCCCTGCCTGGTGGTCCCGTTCCTGATGCCCTGCCTGGTGGTCCTGTTTCTGATGCCCTGTCTGTTGGTCCCGTTCCTGATGTCCTGCCTGTTGGTTACGCTCCTGATGTTCAGCCTACTGTTCTGGTACCCGCTGCTCAGCCTGCTGTTCTGGTGCCCGCTGACCAGCCTGCTGTCCCAGTGCCCGGTGCCCAGCCTGCTGTCCCAGTGCCCACTGCCCAGCTTGCTGTCCCATTGCTCGCTGCCCAGCCTGTTGTTCCAGTTCCTGATGCCCAGTCTGATAATACGGTTCCTGATGCCCAACCTGCTGATCTGGTGTTCGCTGCCCAGCCTGCTGATCTGGTACCTGTGGCCCAACCTGCTGATCTGGTGCCTGCTGCCCAGCCTGATGACCCGGGTGCCCGCTGCCCAGCCTGATGACAAGGTGTCTGCTGCCCAGCCTGATGACCCGGTGCCTGCTGATCCAGTGCCTTGCCCCAGCCTGATGATCCAGTGCCTGATACCCAGCTTGTCACTGATGCTTTCCTGCCTGATGCCCAGCTTGCCGCTGATACTTTCCTGCCTGATGCCCAGATGTCGCTGATGCTTTCCTGCCTGATGCCCAGCTTGCCGCTGATCCTTTCCTGCCTGATACTCAGCTTTCCACTGATACTTTGCTGCCTGATGCCCAGCTTGCTGCTGATGCTTTGCTGTCTGATGCCCAGCTTGCCGCTGATCCTTTCCTGCCTGATGCCCAGCTTGCTACTGATGCTTTCCTGTCTGATGCCTAGCCTGCTGCTGATGCTTTCCTGCCTGATGCCCAGCTTGCCGCTAATGCTTTCCTGCCTGATGCCCAGCTTGCTGCTGATGCTTTCCTGCCTGATGCCCAGCATGCCGCTGATTCTCCCCTGCTTGATGCCCAGCCTGACTCTGATGCCCCTGTGTTGTCTGCCTCCGATGGTTTCATGCCCACTGCCCAGCTAGTTTTTGATACCAGACCCAAACTTCCAGACCCTGGTGGTGGGACACTTGATCCATTACCAGATTCGGGTGGCAAGCCTCCCAGTGGGTTAAGAGTGCAAAGAAGTCCGCAGACACAGAGGGGAGACTTTTCTGAATCCACATGGACTGTTAGGTCAAGGGCAGAATGGAGCGTCTGGAGGCTGCTCTTTAAGGGGGGGAACTGTCAAGACCTGTGTCATTGCTTGGGTCACCTGCTGGTGGCACTGTTGTTTTTAGCACCAAAGGGTTTAGTTCTGGTGGCCAACAGCGGGTGTCTCCCAGCACATGGACATACAGGTAATCAGGCTGCACCTGATATGGACTACTGGGAGTATATAAGCCCGCCCTTCACTGAGGTGCAGGGCTTCAGTTTTTTCCAGCAAGTCGTGTCCCTGCCTGAACCTGATCCGTTCCTGTTCCTAGTTCCCCAATCCGGATACCTGTCCCTTGGAACCTGCTTCCTGCTGCCACTACTGGGGCTTTCTGCTCCCCTTGTCTCTGCCTGTCTTTTCATGTGTGTCCCCCCCACTTGTATTAAGTAAGTTAGTTAGTTAGGTTGTTACTTGGGTTTTCTTGTTACATTCACTTTTCAGTTGCTTGTATTTGATTTACTGCTTTTGGTATTGGATGTGTGTCATTTTCTTAATAAACATATTTTTTACTTATTCAACTCGTCCTGATTCCTTAAAGCGGAGTTCCACTCCTTTTTGGGTTTATTAAAAGTCAGCAGCTACAAAAAAATAAACAGTAACTTACCTGTCTCCCGGTCCAGCGATGGCTGCGTCCCCCCTCCTCCCGAGTTGCGCTGCGCATTCCTAGAGGCCAGGTAATGTTCTGGGACCTGTGACGTGTCCCAGAAGATTGCCAGGAGGGAGGGGCCGCCTGGGAGGAGAGGAGGAGTCACCTAGGCGGCCCAGAGGCAGAAGGTGGAAGAGGGACAGGAAGTCCCTCTGGAACCTGGGGACACAGTCCCCCCCCCCAAAAAAAACTGACATGCCAAATGTGGCATGGAAGGGGGTGAGGAGTGCTTAAAGCAGAAGTTCCATTTTCGGGTGGAACTCCACTTTAAGGTGCAGCCAAACTGATCTGATCACCCCTGCTGGATGCTTGCATATGGTATCCCTGCCAAAACTTCTTACCACTTCTTACCACTATGCTTGCCAACAAGGGTTTCTCCGCCAGTGGATGCACTAGGCATTGCCCTCAGAGTGTTATATGGTTCTCCTTATCTTTCTCATCCTTGATAGATTTGATGATATCCTTGAGGGAATCTGTATATCTACTGACAACTCTTTATGGATTATTTTTCTTATAAGGTGAAGTATACATATGCTACAATTTGGGCTCTATTTATACAGTCAGGGCCCCAGGGTGACATTTATTTATTGCTTGCAGTGTGCTACGGCTGAACCTTTCAATTGCTTTCCCTGCCATACCTTCGAGAGGACTTACCTCAGGCCACCGTAGTTACTAATACGGTGTGTTGAACATATCTTTTGATCATTGCCGCATAGCATTTTCAAATTTAGTTTATCATTTTTATCATTTTTCAATCTTTCTACCAGACTTTAGGCTCTGTGTCCCCTATGTGTAGGGTCCCCGAACCCGCCGGGACAGATATTTCAATGGGTCATGCTCATGACCACATCTTGGGTAAGGTAGTGTATGGAGGACACTGCCATACATATTGTACCAATTATGTTACTGTGTTTGTTTTGTTATCTAATGACAATTTGACTAATGTCTCTTTTTTTTAATTCATAGTATGATTCTGATATTCACTCTATAACACTGTATATAAAAAAGCTCTTGAAGAAGCAGTGACTTTTCTGCGAAACATGTTGAGTATACAGTGTAAAGATGGTCAGTATCACTTTGTCTGTGAAATTATAGAGCAATGTATGTAGGACTCAATCATCTTGTGCTTCTCCTTTAAACCCTTTCACTGCCAAAGCCGTTTTTGCGCTTTTTGTACACATGTTTAAAACCCCCAAACGTATATTTTCTGACAGCAGACACCCTAGAGAATAAAATAGTGGTAGTTCCAATTTTTTATGTCATATGATATTACTACAAAGGTCTAGGTAAAGCAATATTTCAGTAGGAACCCACTAACTTGAATTTTAGGGCAACCAAACGCAATAAATTACCCACATTTTTGGTAAAATATAAAAGGCGAGGTTGTGCCAAGTAAATAGATAACCAACATACCTAACTTTAAATTTTTGTGCTCCCCGTGCAAAATCTTCAGTGTTGCCACATGAAAAGATATAAAATATTTACAAAAATGTGAGGGGTGTACTCACTTTTGCGACTGTATGTGTGTGAGTGTATATATATATATATATATATATATATATATATATATATATAGTATATATTTTTTTTATTTATAGACAGTTTTTCTTTGATAATAAAAAAAATCAAGGTTTAATTAACATTTACCACCAACTGAAAGCCCAATTTAATGTGGCATTAAACCTCAAAACAAACCTGTATTGCAATTCTTAGATGTAGTGGCTACATTGGTTTTCTTTTTTAGGTTTTTAGTTTTTTTCCCTTTATTTTCACCTGGTGATCCAGCCAGTAAGTGTTTCATTTTTCAGCTTACTTTAACAGACCAAGTTGTCCAGACAAAGTAGCAGTTTATTAGTCAAATCCATCCAAATCTGCTAGTCTAACGCTACCCTCTGCCCACACTGACAATTCTGCTGTCCAAAAGTGTCTGCTTTACTACTTTATCCAAAATGCAGCCATGCTAAGTCAGAAGGTGTGTTACTGGCAGGATCACCAGGTAAAATAAAGAAAAAAAAGTAAAAAAATAGAAAACAAATGCAGCCAGCACATCTAAGGATTGGTAAACTGCGGGGGGCGTGACCGGATGTGAGCGGCGGCGGACGCTTTTCCTAAGAGCTCCGTGCAAATCCTGGGACAATCCTGCTTAATCCTTGCCTTCTGAGGACCGGTGAGACTCCATCCATCAGGGTTCCCCTGATTTAATCCTGCTGCCCTTGTTTGGGGGGTTATTTGAAGTCCGGACGGACTTTTTCAAGTTGCGGCCTACTCGGGCCCTGAAGCCGCGGCCTCGATTTGCGGGCGGCCGGCGCGGCCGCGATCCGGCGGACTACTGAACCCTCCAACACAATCAGTGAGGGACATTGTGGTGTCTCTGGGGGACCCTGTCCTGCCAGTGGTGTTGTGTGGGAGAGAGTGTGGGGGCTCTGGGCTGCAGACTGTTGCTGAGTGGAGGAGGAAGAGGCTGACACGGCGGCCATATTGCCATCAGGACTACATACTGCTTCTACAGTCGGGGTCCCTGAGTCTCTGGGAACAGGCTGGGAGAGCGAGGAGCTGCTCTTGTGATATTGCTGTTAGATCCTGTGCTCAGCTGCTGATCCCCTGAGGGTGTGGATCTTGGGACTTGGAACGGCCCTGGTGAGTGTTTAAGTTCTCTGGGCCCTATATTTCTCCCATCTGGGGGTGAACAACTGTATAGCCTGCATCACGTATCTCCTATTTGACTGGCCCCTCTATCCCAGCATACTGAGTGCAGCTCCGACATACCTTTTTTGCAATATTCTCTTGTTGATCCACTGACTGCTGCATGTGTGTCCCCTTTCTGCTGTTTCTAGCCTGTTCTTCCTGGGACTTCTTACCTCATGGGATCCAAGAGCAAATCAAAGAAATCCTGCACACCTGCCCATACCTCCTCATCTCCTGCTATACTCCCTAAAGCTCCTTTAGTGAATAGATTACAAGCCTTACTGTCTGAACTATCCATGGAGCCTGGATCTTCTCTGGGGGGGTCGGCCTCCCCCTCTCTTTCCCAAGATGGCACTACTGTTATCCTTGCCGCTATTGAACAGAGCAGCTCGGCTATGCTGGCCAGAATCGATCACTTGGCTGAGGAATGTACACTTATAAGAAGTGACCTGGACAAAATCAGGGGCAGTCTGTCAGAGTCTGAAGCCAGGATCTCTACTACTGAGGACATTATGGCATCCCATGCCAATACTATTGCAGACCTACAACGCACAGTCCAAATGCTTGTCTCCAAATCTGATGATGCAGAAAGCAGGGCCAGACGCAATAATGTCCGGGTCTTGGGCCTCCCAGAGGGCGAGGAGGGCGACCACCCAACGCTTTTTGCCGAGGGTTTCTTTAAAGACCTCCTGGACCTCACTGATCTCCCCCCTACTTATGTGGCGGAGCGAGCTCACCGAGTCCCTACGGGGCGAGTTATCCCTGGCGCCAACCCAAGACCCTTTCTAGTTCGCTTTCTTAACTTCAGGGACCGGGACAAAATTCTCTCTGAAGCTCGCAAACACCCTTCTTTAACCCATGGTGGCTCCGCCATTATGCTCTTCCCGGATTTTTCTGCCGAACTTCAGCGCAAGAGGAAAACGTTCACTGATGTCCGCCGGCGCCTACGAGAGAAAGGCATCAAATACAGCATGCTCTACCCTAGTCGCCTCAGGGTCCCTCACAATGGATCGGTCCGCTTTTTTGAGAATCCCTCCGATGCAGATGACTGGCTGAACACCTTGAGATAATCTGTGCTCTACAAGGACACTCTCCCCCCACCTGGATATAACCGGAATTCTCAGATCTCCTTGTACTTTTCTCCTTTCTATTCTCACTATGTTAACGGAGTAGTTTGGGGGACCAATACAAAGCTATATCGGGTTCCCCCTCGTGCAGTGGAGAGGGATTTGTTCCAGTTTCCCCACGCTTCGTCGTTCAAGAAGTGACTTTGGTCTTCGGTGTGAAACAGCTCTCTGGAGACCCTCCACCGGGAATAACAGGAGTTTCTTCTCTACTCGGGTTTGTGTTACTGTTACGGGACTGAAACTTCTAGCCTCGTTATGTTGGGGTTTTGGCTAGTAAGTAGGGGTTTTGCAATTCTGTTCTTATTGTTTTATACTCATGTTGTGCTCGCGGCTCCCCGTACGAGTGGTCTCAGGGTTAGCCTACCATGCTACATTCTGTTTCCATTCAGTGGGGTTCCCCAGGTAAAGTTATCTTACGTATCCCCATGCATCTGTTGTTGTCTCTATGGCTCTCTCTGTGGTTAAATTAGTCTCGTGGAATGTACGGGGCCTAAATGATAAGTTCAAGAGATCCATAGTTTTTAAATACTTAACATCTCATAAACCCCATATACTATTTTTACAGGAGACACATCTCACTGGCTCCCGAATCATGGCCCTGTGCAGGCCCTGGGTACGACAAGCTTTCCACGCCACGTATTCCACTTACTCCAGAGGGGTGTCGATATTGATTAATAAATCTCTGCCGTGTAAGGTCATCAAAATTGTTTCAGACCCTGGTGGGAGGTTCATTATTCTCCTAATTGAAATTTATTCATTGAAGTGGGCTCTGGTAAATGTGTATTTACCCCCTCCGGTGGATTACGGTTTACTATACACTATTTATGAAAAACTGGCCCCTTTGCTTCCTGCCCATGTCATTATTGCCGGAGACTTCAATGCAATTCTTGATGCAACCCTAGATTGTTCCAATCCAAACCGGGTGGCCTCTGCAGACCTGAGGGGTTGGGCTGACACCTTTGGGGTGGAGGAGTTGTGGCGCTGGAAACACGTTGAGGCTAAAATTTTCTCCTGTATGTCATCCACTCATAAGTCTGGCTCCAGAATTGACCTTGCCTTTGGGAATACTCAGGTCTTGACTAAATTGCTGGGTGCTTCATAC
>BLSH010211857.1:273842-316777 GCA_018402905.1 Glandirana rugosa | reverse complement strand
AAATCTCTGCCGTGTAAGGTCATCAAAATTGTTTCAGACCCTGGTGGGAGGTTCATTATTCTCCTAATTGAAATTTATTCATTGAAGTGGGCTCTGGTAAATGTGTATTTACCCCCTCCGGTGGATTACGGTTTACTATACACTATTTATGAAAAACTGGCCCCTTTGCTTCCTGCCCATGTCATTATTGCCGGAGACTTCAATGCAATTCTTGATGCAACCCTAGATTGTTCCAATCCAAACCGGGTGGCCTCTGCAGACCTGAGGGGTTGGGCTGACACCTTTGGGGTGGAGGAGTTGTGGCGCTGGAAACACGTTGAGGCTAAAATTTTCTCCTGTATGTCATCCACTCATAAGTCTGGCTCCAGAATTGACCTTGCCTTTGGGAATACTCAGGTCTTGACTAAATTGCTGGGTGCTTCATACCTTCCGGTGGGGCTCTCGGATCACTCCCCCCTGGAGTTAATTCTTCAGGTGGGGGTGAGACGTGACTCCGGGGCCTGGAGACTGGCGCCTAAGTGGATCCAGGACGAGAAGGTGTCTGAAATAATTAATCCACTGATAGATTTCTATTGGTCGACTAATGAAGACTCCTCCTCCCCGGAGATGGTTTGGGATGCCTTTAAGGCCACAATTAGAGGAGGTTACATCTCTGCCATTAAATCGGTAAGGGTTGATCATAATACCACTACAACACAGCTAGAGACACGGGAGGCTGACGCATCTGCGGCCTTCGCTGACCATCCATCCCCAGAAGGGTTTTTACATCTAGCCCAAATTCGGAGAGACCTGACTCTTCATTTCACCTCCCTCACTCATACAGATGCTAGAGTGTTGGCAAGCAGACTTTTTGAGTCTGGGGATAAGAACGGACGCCTTTTAGCCAATCTGGTAGCGGAACCTCATTATCAGACGGTGGTCTCTGGACTGCTATCTGGGGACGGTTTGAGTATAGATGCCCCCGAGGCCATCCTAAGGGAGTTTGAGGTCTTCTTTGGGGAGCTCTATCAAAAACCACAATGTCCCTCCTCAGAGAGTGTTCTGTCTGAGCTGCAAAAACTTTCCTTGCCGCAGTTATTGGAGGAGGAGGTGGGGAGGCTAGATGCGCCGATCTCGGTTCAGGAGGTCGAGTTGGCTCTTGCGTCCCTTCCTCCTTCGAAGACCCCGGGTCCTGATGGTCTTCCTGGAGAGTGGTATCGGCAGTTAAGTTAGCTCCCAAATTGCAGAAATTATACTCCCAGTGCTTTGACTCGGAGTCCCTGCCCTCCTCTATGTATAATGCTCATATCGTTCTGCTCCCTAAGCCGGGCAAGGACCCTAGACACTGCGCCTCCTACCGACCTATTTCTCTGCTTAACTGTGACCTTAAAATCTTAGCTAAGGTCCTGGCTAACAGATTGGTTGGGGTGCTGGCTGGTATAATAAACATAGACCAGACTGGCTTTATGCCTGGTAAATCCACTGATATTAACTTAAGAAGAGTCTTTACTCATCTCCAGATCCCCCCCTCCTCTCCCTCCCAGTCCCGGGTGTTGGTCGCCTTTGATATAGAAAAGGCGTTTGATACGGTGACGTGGGATTTTATGCAGGCTGTCTTGGCAGCTTTTGGTTTTGGCCCTGTTTTTCGTAAATGGGTAAGTATTCTATACAAGTCCCCAAAGGCTCAAATTAAATTGGGAGGACACCTTTCAGATCCCTTCGCGGTAGAGAGGGGCACCAGACAGGGATGCCCACTGTCCCCGTTCTTATTCGCTCTAGCCATGGAACCCTTGGCTGTGGCTCTGCGGGGTTCGGAGGCAGTAGAGGGTATTAGGGTGGGATCAATAACTGAAAAGCTGGCTTTATATGCTGATGACCTTATGCTGTTTCTCGGTGACTCCGGGCCCTCTCTGACGGCGGCGTTGGAAATTATCTCTCATTTCTCGATACAGTCTGGCTTGAAAATAAACTGGAGTAAGTCTCAGATTATGCCCATAGACAAACAATCTCAGGGGCAGACGGTATCCTCGGTGCCCCTTCAGTGGGTTTCCTCCATTCGCTACCTGGGCGTTGCCGTCTCCCCCAAAGTCTCGGACTTTATAGCGCTCAATCTCCACCCCTTGCTCACTCAACTTAAACAAAGGCTTAGTGCCTGGGATAATCTTCCCCTCTCCCTCATAGGGAGAATTAATTTGATTAAAATGAAAATAATCCCAATTTTCTTATATGCCCTGAGACATGCCCCAGTATGGATCCCCAAGTCCTTCTTCCGTCAATTTGACTCAATTATTATCCCTTTTTTATGGAGGGCTAGGCCTCCCCGACTAAATAAAGCCATCCCTAAACGTCCTTGGTTGGAGGGCGGCCTGGCATATCCTGATCTCCAAAAATATTTTTTTGCGGCCTTACTTACTCATGCCCACAATTGGGTGGTGTCAGATGATTCCAACGCTGCTGTAGTTCTGGAGGCGGCTCTACTGGGGTCCTACGAGTCTCTGAGAAACAGCCTGTATAGGGGAGTCAGGGCACAATTCTCTTTTACGACGTCAATGAAAACGGTAATCAAAGTCTGGCAGCTTCTGGTTTGCAAGCGCCCGACTCCCTGACGTGGTCCCCTGAAGTCCCCCTTTGGTTTAATCCCCAGCTCTCTCAATTCTTGACGGTCCCAGATCTGGGCTTTTGGGCAGCGAGGGGGGTGAAGAGACTGGAGCACCTGTTAGTGGCTGGTCACTTCCCCTCCTTCGATTCCTTCAAGGAACGTTTTGGGCTCCTTAACCAGCACTTTTTTAAATATTTACAAATCCGCCATGCCTTCAACGCGCAGTTCGGCTCTCGTCCTCCGTCTCTACTCCGATCATCTTTGGAGTCCTCCCTCCAGGAGACCTCTTTGGCGAAACCTACCTCCTCCTTCTATAAGGCTCTCCAGCCCTCGGTCCACTTCGGAATGGAGGGCTTATATAACAAATGGAAGGATGTATGCTCTGAGCTGGAGGCGGAGGACTGGGAAGACATGTGGGATTATCCATTTACATACTTGGTTTCGGCCAGGGATCGCTTAATTCAATATAAAATACTACACCGTGTTTATATGACTCCGCATAAACTCTCTAAAATTTATCCTAACTCTAGCGTGGTATGCTGGAAATGTGGAAGTGCTGGAGCTGATTTTATTCACATGTTCTGGACATGCTCTGTAATTAGAGATTTTTGGAGTGTAGTTTTGGCCTTTATTGAAGTGCTCACTACTATCCATATTCCCTCAAAGGTTGAGATTTGTCTTCTGGGATTGGTGGGGGATTTGGCCCATCACCGGGCAGTCAGAACTCTCCTGGGTCTGCTCCTTTTCTATGCCAGGAAGGCTATTCTCCTGCGTTGGAAACAGGCGCTGGCCCCCACACTTGACTCTTGGAAAGCTTTAACGAATTCCGTAATTCCTCTTTATAAAGCTACATATGCCGCTAGGGGATGCCCAACTAAATTTGATAAAGTATGGCATATATGGTTGGAATCAGATTCTACTAATGCCTCACTGTGAGGGCCCTGACAGGTGTGTTTAAGTTCACTCAATGATCCAGTGGTCACCCCTCATGAGTGTGTCTCCCTTCTGCTTTCATAAGGCATTTAAATGGCATGGTTTTCATGATACCCCTGACCACCTCCTTTTTGTTGGTGACACCCTCTGGGTCCGGGTATTGGGCGGCTACGAGCACTTTAAGGATCTGGGTAGTTTTACTGTGATGTTTTATGTTCACTGTTTTCTTTTGTGTTTGATATCATAAGCCTGGGTATGCCCAGTAGGCTTTGTTTTGTTACTACTTGAAAAAGTTTTTCAATAAACATAACTTTACAAAAAAAAAAGGATTGGTAAACTGCAATATATTCTACAGTAATAATTTAAATACATTTTTGTTTCTGGTTTACTTAGGATACACTAAGTAGTTACAAAGATAAGTACAGTTTTACTATCACATGCCAGAGTTGCAAAACTGCTTTCAGGTGTTAAAGGAAAATTAAAGTCTTGTTTTTTCCTTTTAAATAACAAGCATGGGGGGCGTGACCGGATGTAGACGGAAGAGGACGTGTGGCTGTGGAGCTCCGGGCCCCGCTGTTATCCTGAAAGCTATCCTGCCTGTTTGAGCTCGGTGTCGGGGTTGAAAATCATCCCGCTGGTTCCCTAAATCTGTGGACACCTCGATATGCCTTCTAAACGCCGGGTCTCCACGGTCCCTGCAGTCCGAACGGCATCTGCGTCTCCGGCCTCGTGCACGGACGCCATCTTCGATCAGGTGAGGGAGCTGATCTCTAGAGCAGGCATGGCGGACGATCCCGCAACACCCAACCAGCCGCCTCAACAGATGCAGGAGAGTGATACTGCGACTATCCTGGTGGCTATAGAGCAGAGCAAGGCCTCTGTGATGAGCCGAATTGATTATCTGGCAACGGAGTGTACATTTATTAGGGCGGACTTGGACAAGATACGGGGCAGGCTGCGGGAAACTGAAGACAGGATTTCTGTGACTGAGGACCTGACCTCCCAGCACGCGGGCTCCCTGACGGCTCTGCAGCGCACGGTTCAGGCAGTGGCCAGGGCTGACGATGCAGAAAATCGGATGCGCAGGAAAAATGTTAGGGTGCTGGGACTGCCAGAGGGTGCGGAGGGGAACAGGCCTGCAGAGTTTGCGGAGGCCTTCTTCAAGACCCTGCTTGAGCTACGAGAGGTCTCCCCCACCTACGTTGTAGAGAGAGCCCATCGGGTGCCCACTGGTCGCAGAGTAGTGGGGCCCCCCCAAGACCTTTTCTGGTCCGGTTTCTGAATTATAGGGACCGTGATTTTATCCTGCGAGAAGCCCGGAAGCACCCCACGTTGCCCTATGAACATACAGCCGTGCATCTATACTCTGACTTCACAGCAGACCTGCAAAAGAGACACAAGACCTTCACAGACATCCGCAGGAGGCTTCGTGAGCGGGAGATAAAGTATTCTATGCTGTACCCCTGTCGGCTGCGGGTGCAGCATGGAGGTTCGGTAAAATTCTTTGAATCACCGGAGGAGGCGGAGGTTTGGATATCAACACTACAGTAGAGACTACTTGTAGTACCGCAGAGCCCTGAGAGGGATCCAAGGCATCCTGAAGACAGGGGCCTTTCTGTTCGGATGAGGTACTGTTACATTTCTTCCACACTTGGCTGTTACTTATGCTAGTTGCACCGGTTTCGATGCTATTTTATGAAAGGCCCTTGTTTTTTGTTGCTCATGACCCTAAAGCGAGACAGCTACTTGTTCCCCGAGAGACACTGGGCTCAAGAGGATCTCATAGGTCCTCACGTTGGCCTTCTAGGCCAGGCTCCACCAAAGCTACCCACATCTATTACAACTACTTGGGACTGCACGGTTGGGTCCCCCTCAACCTTGCCTACTGTTATAGGCTGGAACCTATCTGGGTTCCCCTGGACGGTGCCTTATGTGGGTAATTTGGTTCTATTGTTTTGGGGAGAAAACTGACTTGGCAACTGTTGGGGTAATGCCTTGCGGTAGGGAGTTAAGCAAAAGTTGGTCTATATTGTTCTTTTTTTATTATTTTTTTTTTTTTCCTTTTTTATTTTTTCCTTTTTTCTCTCTGCTCGAGATGTGTCTGATCGCTTGTTGAAGTGCACTGGACTTGGCTTTCTATCTGCCAGTGGCGTGGCCCATCTGCCTCGGATAATACGTGATGACTGCCTCTTCCTTTACCCCACTGGAGGTTGTGGACAGGTAACAGTTCTACCACTATGGCACATCAAGCTTACTTAAAAGACTCAGAGGTTAAAATTATATCCTGGAACATTAGAGGCCTCAATGACAAGATCAAGAGAGCATTATTGTGTTTTATGTATTATGTTTTATTCCTTCAAGAGACACATCTCCTTGGGAGCAAAATTCTTGCCCTCAAGAGGGCGTGGGTCAGGCAGGGCTATCATGCCACCTACTCCTCTTATGCGAGGGGGGTCACAATTTTATTGAACAAATCGCTGCCCTGCACAGTGGAGCGGGTGATAACTGATCCGGGTGGGAGATATGTTATTTTGATTATAGATATGTATTCCAAACGCTGGGCTATGGTTAATATGTATGTCCCTCCTCCGTTTGCCCCCGCCATCCTGTAAACGGCTATGGCAGCTATAACCCCATTTCAGGCTCATTATACTATAGTGGGCGGAGATTTTAATGCTATCCTGGACCCAGACAGGGACACATCCAACCCTGCTAGGGCAGCCACAACAGAATTGGTGGCATGGGCGGATACCTTTGGACTGGCTGAACTATGGAGATAGAGGCATCCGGAGGACTGGGCTTACTCTCATGTATCTTCCACGCACAAATCAGGGTCTAGGATAGATTTGATGTTTGGCTCTTCTTCTGTGTTGTCCTGCGTGCGGACAGTCTCCTACCTCCCGACGGGCATTTCCGACCATTCACCTCTGGAGCTCGGCGTGGTTCTGGGCCGGAGTGGTGGGTCGGAGTGTTGGAGGCTGGCGGCGCGCTGGATAAATAATTCACAGATTCAGGAGGTAGTGGCCCCCAGATTGGCCGAGTATTGGCAACTCAATGAGGAGTCCGCTGCAGTCGGAGTGGTCTGGGATGCTGGGAAGGCCCACGCCAGAGGGGAATATATCTCCACAATTAAGGCAGTGCGGTCTGACCACGCGGGGCAGACCTCCCGGCTGGAGCGGCAAGAGGAGGAGGCCCAAGAAAGGTATACGGTATCCCCGGCCTCAGATAGTTATACGGCCTTGGAACAGGCGAGAAGGGCCCTTAAACTTCATTATGTTTCTATGGTACATTCTGACTCCAAGAAATTAGCAGCGGAGCTGTTTGAGTCGGGTGATAAAAATGGCAAGTTACTGGCTGGCCTGGTTCGGGAACAACTCCCCCAGACTAACATATCTAGAATCAGAACCCCAACAGGAGATATGGTTACTGAAACGGAAGAAATTCTAACTGTATTTCAGAGGTACTATGAAAATCTGTATGATGATCCATTGTCAGTGGGGGAAGACTCTCTGCTTGGAGAGCTGGGGAAGTTAAGCTTACCTATGCTAGCGGAGGAGGATAGAGAAGCCCTGGAAAAACCCATTACACGGCAGGAAATAGAGGACGCTATATCAACTCTTCCGAGTAGTAAATCCCCGGGCCCAGACGGGCTGCCTGGGGAATGGTACAAGACACATGCGGCTCTCCTAGCTTCTAAGCTGACCAAGGTTTTTGCACAAAGCTTTGAGGCTGGGACACTCCCAGACACCATGTATCAGGCCCACATCACCTTATTGGCCAAACCAGATAAAGATCCGACTTGTTGTTCATCATATAGACCTATATCCCTCCTAAACTGCGATCTAAAGATATTGACAAAGGTACTAGCCACTAGACTGATGAGGTTGTTGCCGTCCTTAGTCAATGTCGATCAGACAGGATTCATGCCCGGCAAATCCACGGATGTGAATCTTAGACGAGTTTTTACTCATCTCCAGCTGCCGGCAGAGGACAACGCCACCAGGATTCTGGTGGCGTTGGACATTGAGAAAGCATTTGACACTGTTAGGTGGTCGTATATGCAAAAAGTGATGGAGAGTTTCGGGTTTGGACCCAATTTTAGGAAATGGATTGGTTTACTGTATAAAGCCCCACAGGCCAGGATTAGGATGGGAGGAAGGCTCTCAGCTCCCTTTTTTATAAAAAGAGGAACAAGACAAGGTTGTCCCTTGTCTCCTGCGCTGTTTGCCTTAGCTATGGAGCCCCTGGCAGAGGCCTTGAGGAAATCTGGTGAAGTATGTGGTATCCGGGCGGGAGAGGTGACTGAGAAACTGGCGCTCTACGCAGACGATCTAATCCTATTTTTACGAGACCCAGGTCCCTCACTGGTGGCGGCACTGCGAATCCTGGATAGATTTGCGGAGTTCTCCGGTCTTCGCACCAATTGGGGAAAATCCGTTATTCTACCTATTGATTCCAGGGCGCGTGCTTTGGCAGATCCGGGAGTGCCACTACGGTGGGAAACGACTATCAAATATTTAGGAATAGTCATCTCCGCGGATATACAGTATTTTACCCGCTTAAATCTGCTGCCGACCATACAGTGGTGCAAGCAGCGATTGAAGGCGTGGGCAAATCTTCCCCTCTCAATAGTAGGCAAAATTAACCTAGTTAAAATGAAGCTTCTACCGGTACTGTTATACCAGCTAAGACATGCCCCCACTTGAATACCAAAGAGACTATTCAAACAACTAGATTCATTAATAACTGACTTTCTATGGCAACCACGCTCTGCTAGGCTAAGTAAAAAAATCCTGTGCCGTCCATGGACCCAAGGGGGTCTGGCTTGCCCGGATTTTTACTCCTACTACTTGACGGCCCTGTTAACGCATGCACATAGATGGCTGGTGGCAGATGACACTTGCTCATCGGTCATTCTTGAGGCGGCGTACCTGGGCTCCTTTGAGGCCCTCCGCAACTTGCTCTATAGGGGTAGGGGTATTCTCCCCTCCCCATTGACCCAGGCTATGCGGACGGTAGTCAAGGCTTGGAACATTATAATATTTAGACCTAGCCTTAAGAGGACCATATGGTCCCCGGACACACCATTATGGCTTAACCCCAGGTTACATGAATTCCGATCCCTACCGGACCCAGGCCTATGGGCGGGACGGAGGATCAAATACTTGCGGGATATCCAAGATGGGGCCAGGCTAATTACTTTTGATAAATTAAAGGATAAGTTCCAACTCCCAAACTCCTTCTTCTTTCGGTTTCTGCAGCTCCGCCATGCATATGAGTCACAATTCGGATCCTCCAGATTCCGTATGGAACGAGATGACCTAGAATCTCTGCTGCGGGACTTGGAGCTCACGAGGCCACTCTCTAAAATCTATAAAGCTCTGCTTCCCACCATCCAAGTGGGTATGGAGGGACTTCGGGGGCGCTGGCAGGCGGAGGTGCCGGATCTGGATATGGAGGACTGGGAGGATATGTGGGATGATCCCTTGCAATCCCTGATAGCGAGCAGAGATAAATTGATCCAATTTAAAATACTACATAGATATTATTATACCCCCCAACGCCTACACCTTATATATCCCTTGGCTGGGGCGGGCTGTTGGAGATGTGGGGATGCCCCTGCGGGTTTTCTCCACATCTTCTGGGAGTGTCCTAGGATTGCACAGTACTGGAGCAATATAACCCACTTTATTGAAGAACTGACAACCGTGAAAACACCAGTCACAATTAAAGTGTGTATCCTGGGCTTGGTGGATTCTCTGGCCCACTCTAGGGCCATGAGAACTCTATTGGGTGCCCTTCTCTTTTACGCTCGCAAGGCTATAGTACTTAGGTGGAAAGATCCTGATCCCCCCACTATAAAGGCATGGAAGCGACTGATCAATGCAGTAGTCCCCCTATACAAGGCTACTTATTATTCTAGGGGTTGCCCGGGGAAGTTTGAGAAAGTGTGGCATCTATGGAACGAGGCAGACTCTACAGTAGATGACGGGAATGCTGACAATTAGTCATACAATCAGCTCCTACAGGAGAATTCTGAAATGGGAGGGTGAGGCCTGGTTAAGGCTGGGATTCCTGGAAGGGGCGGGAGGGGCTGGAGCCGGAGAATAGCACTGTTTACCATGTCATGAATGCATTTCCTCAGACAACAAGAGCAGAGATTGATGTTTTTCTTGTTATTATTTTTTCTTTTTTTTTTGTTTTTCTTTTGATGGTTATGAAGAGATGTTAGGAGTAACGGCCAGGATATGCCCAAAGGCCATGTTTTGTACCTAAAATTCAAATGAATAAAGAGAATTTGTAAAAAAAAAAAAAAATAACAAACATGTCATACTTACCTGCTCTGTGCAATGGTTTTGCACAGAGCAACCCTGATCCAAGCCACTTGTCATGGGGGCACCCAAGCAGGCGCACTCCCGACCCACGGCTCTGTGTGTCCATTCATACAGAGCCACGACTCGGCCCCACCCCCTCTGTCTCATGATTGGCTCGCTGGCTGTGATTGATAGCAATGGGAGCCTATGGCCTAAGCCAATCAGGAGTGCGAGTACCCGGAGAGACAAGGCTCTCGTGGACATCGCTGGATCGAGGGGGGGCTCAGGAAAGTATTAGGGGGGGCTGCTGCACACAGAGGTTTTCTACTTTCATGTATAGAATGCATGAAGGTAAAAAACCTTGTGCCTTTACAACCACTTTAAGATGTGTTTTACCTTCAGGCATTAAAGAGTTAGCAAGCTCGCTACTGAAAATTATTTGTATTAAATATATATGCTACTACATTAATTGTTGCTAGCTTCTGGGTTCCATGCTAGCTTCTGCTGTTGAAAAAATTCTAAGTGTTCTTTGAATAAACGAGGGACCCCCTGTCTTTAGTAACAGCAGGTCAGCTATTTGGCATGGCACCCCGGAAGCTAGCAACAATCTCTGTATTAGTGGTGCCTACTGCAGGGATGTCCAGCTTCCACGGGGGTCCCATAAGTATGGAACATACATACTAGCATTGAGCCAAGTCAATGATATGTAAAAATATCCATACCTGGAATTTTTCTTTAACACATTTTATTCTACCATATACCATGTTTGTGTTACACCAACAGAGCATCAGACCATAAAATGTCTTGTAAATTGCTCCTAGTTTTATTGAGCTTTAAATACTTTTTAGCAATTCCTCCATCTATTTGCTGCCCAGAGAAAACACTTTCCTTCTTCCACATTTGTGCTCTTGTGTCACACCAAGGCCAGCATCCAGGGTATATTATGTCTGACTTGGCTCTGTCTATACAAACAGAGGGATTCTTGTATTAACCAATTTACACAGATCTTCCTTTCAAGTAAAAGAGACCCCCTTCTATCAATATCCCTGACACTGGTTACACAACCTTTGCTCTCATGAAAATCCATCTGCCAGCGAGTGTTTGTAACTTAGAGGAAGTCTCTCTCTGAAATCCCCCCTTTCACTCCATGCCTTCAACAAAGGCCCCTTTGTAATGGATTTATATCAGCTTCTAGCCCATGTGTGAATCTCCTCAAAGGAACTTTAGTAATTCCAAGTATGAACAGATAAAGAGTGAAATTGTCGGAGAACTGAAATACCTGTCTCTTCAGACCTTGCTGGTTTTATCCACACATTGAATAATATCAATATACAATTTTAACTGTTATGAGTCATTCAAAATCTAATAAAAAAACAGACAGAAACATATGGATCAGTGTGCAGTTATAAAGACAAAGTTCCAGTAAGAATTAAAGCTCTTTATTTCCTTGTTTGTCTTGCTTGATCATGTTGTGCAGATGTATAGGCATGTATAGGCATGCACAGATAAATAGACATCAAAGAAGAAACCTGGATGTGTTTTGCACAAAGTGCTTAATCTCAATGAAGCATGTGATATGTATAGCTGGTTCCTATGCTGCAGCAATGTTTCTGTAACTGGAACTTGCCATTTACTAAGCAGGGGCAAAGTTAGAAACAATATTGTAAAACAGTGTCATGATGGCAAACAGGATGCATACGTTAATAATAATAATAATAAAAGAATAACAATAATAATAAATGAATAATGAAAGCTGCACAAACATGAACTCTTCACAGCAATGTCATGGTGACTCAATCAGGGTAATACAGTGTCTCTCAAAAGTGAGTACACCCCTCACATTTTTGTAAATATTTTATTCTATCTTTTCATGTGACAATACTGAAGAAATGACTCTTTGCTACAATGTAAAGTAGTGAGTGTACAGCTTGTATAACAGTGTAAATTTGCTGTCCCCTCAAAATAACTCAACACACAGCCATTAATGTGTAAACCACTCGCAACAAAAGTGAGTACACCCCTAAGTGAAAATGTCCCAATTGGGCCCAATTAGTAATTTTCCTTCTCCGGTGTCATGTGACTCGTTAATGTTACAAGGTCTCAGGTGTGAATGGGGAGCCGGTGTGTTAAATCTGGTGTTATCACTCTCACTCTGTCATACTAGTCATTGGAAGTTCAACATGGCACCTCATGGCAAAGAACTGTGAGGATCTGAAAAAAAGAATTGTTGCTCTCCATAATAATGGCCTAGGCTATAAAAAGATTGCCAAGACCCTGAAACTGAGCTGCAGCATGATGGTCAAGACCATACAGCAGTTTAACAGGACAGGTTCCACTTAGAACAGGCCTTGCCATGGTCGACCAAAGAAGTTGAGTGCACGTGCTCAGTGTCATATCCAGAGGTTGTCTTTGGGAAATAGACATATGAGTGCTGTCAGCATTGCTGCAGAAGTTGAAGGGGTGGGCGGTCAGTCTGTCAGTGCTCAGATCATACCCCGCACACTGCATCAAATTGGTCTGCATGGCTGTCTTCCCAGAAGTAAGCTTCTTCTAAAGATGATGTACAAGAACGCAGTTTTCTGAAGACAAGCAGACTAAGGACATGGATTGCTGAAACCATGTCCTGTGGTCTGCTGAGACCGGGATAAATTTATTTGGTTCAGATGGTGTCAAGTGTGTGTGGCAGCAACCAGGTTAGGAGTACAAAGACAAGTGTGTCTTGCCCACAGTCAAGCATGGTGGTGGAAGTGTCATGGTCTGGGGCTGCATGAGTGCTGCCGGCACTGGGGAGCTACAGTTCATTGAGGAAACCATTATTATTATTATTATTATACAGGATTTATATAGTGCTAACAGTTTACACAGCGCTTTACAATGTAAAAGGGAGACAATGCAGTTACAATACAATAAAATACAAGAGAATCAAGATGGCCCTGCCCAGAAGAGCTTACAATCTAATAGGGTGGGTCAGGTAGTACAAAAGGTTCTAACTGTGGGGAATGAGTTGATGGAAGAGATAAAAGATTAGTTGGAGGTGTGATAGGCTTTCCTGAAGAGATGAGTTTTCAGGGATTGCCTGAAGGTAGCAAGAGAAGGAGATAGGCGGACAGATTGAGGTAGAGTGTTCCAGAGGATGGGAGATGCTCTGGAGAAATCCTGGAGACGAGCATGGGAGGAGGAGATGAGGGAGCTTGCTTGAGAGTAGGAGGTATTGGGAGGAAAGGAGAGGACAGTTTGGGTGATATTTGGAGACAAGATTGGTGATGTAGCTTGGGGCAGAGTTGTGAATGGCTTTGTATGTTGTGGTTAGTATTTTGAATTTAATTCGATGGGCAATTGGGAGCCAGTGTAGGGATTGGAGAAGAGGGGTGGCAGACATTGAGCGGTTGGTAAGGTGGATAATTCTGACAACGTCCCGTGGGAGGGATGAAACGCATCAGTTGACCGTAGGTGGTGACATCATATCCGGTGCAAGTTGACTTCCTACTTCTGGTCCGGCGTTTTCTCATGCACCTTTGTGAATTCAATTGTAAGTGGATATGTTTTTGTTTTTAACTTTGATAACATTTTATTACACCATATCCATCTCCTCTGCCATCACTATATCCTTGCCACGGAGGCCTGGTGAACATACTGAGGGACACTGACTGTTGGGAGAGGCTCGACCCGTGGAACTACAAGTCCCAGCCACACAAGCGCTAATGACTTCTGTAATGGAAGTCCAGCATTTCTGGTGAGTGCGGGATAAAGAGGAGGGGAGCACCTAATTGCACTAGGCCCCACTGATGGTTTACAAGCACCCGGCACTTTATGAGCACAATTCAATTAAGAAGACATTGTTTGCTGATGAACTTTTTGTTGATGAACTCTTTGCATGGATTTACTGCTTGTGGCCGTTTGATGAAAGGGTGTCATTTGGATGATCCTGTCATTTATATTTATAATCTACCAATCGTTACCACCAGTTCTGCTAAATTTTCAGACTCATTGCTTAGATTATACAGGGTGGGCCATTTATATGGATACACCTTAATAAAATGGGAATGGTTGGCTGACTTCAAAATGGCCGCCATGGTCACCACCCATCTTGAAAAGTTTCCCCCCTCACATATACTAATGTGCCACAAACAGGAAGTTAATATCACCAACCATTCCCATTTTATTAAGGTATATCCATTTGTTAAAAAGGGGCGTATTTTAGAGATGTTACGGAGGTGATTCTACAAACTTTTGATAACGATTGGATTTGAGGCCGAAAGGACAGGTCAGAGTCTAGGATTACACCTAGTATCCTGGCATGAGGGGAGGGACTAATGGTTGCATTATTGATTTTGATGGAAAAGTCATGGGGGGTGGACGCGGGCAGGAGAGAATATTACCAGTTCAGTTTTAGAGAGATTTGGTTTAAGAAAGTGGTGTGACATCCATGCTGATATGTCAGTTAGTAAGTTAGTAATGCAAGAGGAGACTGAAGGAGTGAGGTGAGGAGTAGACAGATAGCTTTGGGTGTCATTGGCATATAAATGGTAATGGAAACCATGGGCGGTTATCAATTGACCAAAGGAGGCGTAGATAGAGAAGAGAAGGGGTCCAAGAACAGAGCCTTGGGGAACCCCGACAGAAAGGGGCAGTGGAGAGGACGAGACAGAGTTGTAGGTAACACTGAAGGAGCGCTGTCATAGGTAGTAGGAGAACCAGGATAGAGAAGAATCTTGGAGGCCAAGGGAATGGAGTTTATTGAGAAGGAGCAGATGGTCAACAGTATCAAAGGCCGCAGAGAGGTCAAGCAATAGGAATATGGAGTAGTGGCCATTGGTTTTAGCAGTTAGTAAATCATTAGTGAGTTTTAGTAAGGCAGTTTCTGTGAAATGTTGCAAACGAAAGCCAGCCTGTAAGGGGTCAAGAAGGTTATTTTAACTGAGGTAAGAGCTAAGACGGTTGTAGACTAAGCATTCTTGAAGTTTAGAGGTGAATGGGAGCAATGAGATGGGTCTAAAGTTGTTCAGGCTGATGGAGTCCAGTGAGGGCTTTTTAAGTATAAGAGTGATCTGCGTATGTTTTAGAAGGGAGGGGAAGGCGCCACTAGAGAAGGAGAGGTTGAAGATGTGAGTGAGGGAGCAAAGGATAGAATAGTAGTAGTTGTGAGGGAACAGGATCCAGGGGGCAACTGGTTAGGTGGGCATCTGAAAAAAGTTCTGTAATCTCTTCAGTAATAGCCAGTTCAAAAGAGGAGAGCATTGACCGTGCTGTTAGGTAAAGTATGTTGGATGGAAGATGTTCGCACAGTGGCGGTGTCCTCACGTATTGCATCAATCTTGTCTTTGAAGTGATTGGCGATCTCTTTGGCAGTGAGTGAGTTAGTGGGTAGAGGGGGTGGGGGATGAAGCAGAGAGTTAAAGGTTGAGAAGGAGGCAGGATTTGTATTTTAGAAGGGCAGATTTATATAGGGTGAAGTCTTTCATGCATTTGGTTTTACGCTACAGCCGCTCAAGAGCGCGGAAATGTCTCTTGAGATTTCTAGTGTTAGTTTGCTGTGGTTGTGACGGTTGGAGCCTGATTCTGTGTGTAGCTAGTGGAGCAAGTGCATCCAGTGATGATGAGAGTGAACTGTTGTAGACAGAGGTGGCCAGGTCAGGACAAGACAGGGGACATATTTTGTCATATAGGTGGTCAGTAGCAGTATAGAGAAGAGAAGGGTTAAAGTGGCGGAGGTTCCTACAGGTGATTGTTTGCTGCTTGGAGGGATGGGTGGTTGGAGGCAAGGATACAGTGAAACTGATGAGATTGTGATCAGCGAGAGGAAAGGGGGTGTTGGTGAGGTTGCCAGGATTGCAGAGATGGGAGAATACAAGGTTAAGTGTATTACCATTGGAGTGAGTGGAAGTGTGTATCCATTGGGCTAGGTCAAAAGATGAGGTTAAGTTGAGAATTTGAGCTGTAGCTGGGCTGTTAACAGGAATGTTGGCTTCACCAAGAATGATCGTGGGTATTTCAGAGGAGAGAGAGTAGGGTAGCCAGGCAGCGAAGTCATCAAAAAAGCATGATACTGGTCCAGGAGGCCGATAGATTGCTGCAATCCTCAGGGAAATAGGAGAAAACAGACTAATACAGTGCATCTCGAAAGAAGAGAGGGATAGAGAAGGGGAGATAGGAACGTCTTGGAAGGTGCATTGTGGGGATAGAAGGAATCCCACTCCACCTCCTTTCCATCACTGGGTCCGGGGGAGTGAGTCCAGTGACGATCACCATGGGAGAGGGCAGCAGGAGAAGCTGTGTCAAAATTTTGAAGCTAGGTATCAGTTATGGTGAGTATGTTAAATCCATGAGAGATGAACAGGTCATGCACAGATGTGAGCTTATTACAAACGGAGCCAGCATTTCAAAGGGCGCATAAGATTGGGGGGCTGGTTTGAGAAAGCAGTGGGGTATAAATGAAATTGAATGGATTGTGGTTGTTGCTAGAGGAGGAGGGGTGGCAGTTATGTGCTTTGCAATTTGAAAATGGAGAGCCAGGATTTGGAAAAATGTCACCTGAGACAAGGAGAAGGAGGAGGCATGAATGCCAACATATACTGTGACATACTGAAGCAGAGCATGATCCCCTCCCTTTGGAGACTGGGCCGCAGGGCAGTATTCCAATATGATAATGATCCCAAACACACCTCCAAGACGACCTAAAGGTGATGGACTGCCAAGCATGTCTCTAGACCTAAACCCTATTGAGCATCTGTGGGGAATCCTCTAACGGAAGGTGGAGGAGCGCAAGGTCTCTAACATCCACTGGCTCCCTGATGTCGTCATGGAGGAGTGGAAGAGGACTGCAGGGGCAGCCTGTGAAGCTCTGGTGAACTCCATACCCAAGAGGGTTAAGGCAGTGCTGGAAAATAATGGTGGCCACACAAAATATTTACACTTTGGGTCCAGTTTGACCATTTCACTTAGAGGTGTACTCACTTTTGTTGCCAGCGGTTTAGACATTAATGGCTGTCTGCTGAGTTATTTTCAGGGGACAGCAAATGTACACTGTTATACAGGCTGTACACTCACTACTTTACATTGTAGCAAAGTGTCATTTCTTCAGTGTTGTCACATGAAAAGATATAATAAAATATTTACAAAAATGTGAGGGGTGTACTCACTTTTGTGAGATACTGTATATAGCTGCATTGCATAGTCAATAAAAGACCTTAACAGCAGAGACTCTACATGAGAACCACTAGTTCAGTAAAGAGTACAAACAGCTTCTTTTGGTTATCCTCATAGACAGTGTACCTCACAGTGAAGTCCACTGTAGCTCTGGTAACACAGGTGAACAGATGGGGGATCCAAGGCCCAAGACTACACTGGAAATGGAGTACTCTGGTAGCAATCAGGAAGGAAGGGGTATAGTAGCTGGGTCTTTAGAGGAAACTGCATGCTTTAAGGTTGTGGCCCAGGTGCCCTAATGCCGGCTGTGATAGTTGAGGGCCCCTCACCTAGCTGCAGACCAGTTACCCAGCTACCTGGGCAGAGAAACTTATATTTCATGGGTGTGTCTGGGAACCCAGGGTTTGTGAGAAAATTAGTTAAGAGGGCCTTTGTCTGCATGATCATGCTAAGCAAATGGACAACCTGCTACAACATTTACATGCAGACCAAGCTATCCAGCAAAAGAAGCAGTAAAGGAGGAGGGGCAAACTATACAACTGTGGCATTTGAGAACTTACATGACTGGTGGTAAGGGTACAGGATGCTGTACATAGCTCTCTGAAAACATCACAGCTCCTTGCCTCAGTACTCCTCTCAAAAGCCCTCAGTCCTGATGCAAGCAATGGGCTGGATCTTAAAGATCTTCCACCCACCTCTGGGGTTCATGCTATTCCAAGGCAATCAGCGATCACCATTCTCACTAAATACACAGACAGTGATCTTTTTTTTTTACCTTTCTCTCATCTTGCATAGATCGTTCATTTGGCAGAATGTGCAGGAGCTGGGCGATCAGATAACAGCCTATGTGGGGCAGAGCAGAGCTGTAGTGTTGAAAACAGAAGTATGTCTCTGGAAGTCTGTATAGATCTAACATGAATTTAGTACTGCAAGGGCCTTCCTGATTGGATACAGAGTGATTGGATAGATGGTTTGTCCTCTTATTAGATAGTTTTGGTAAATCTAAAGGAGAGCGTACAGAGATTGCACAGTCAGATCAGTGTATGGGCACCTTTATACACCTAAAATAAACTAGTCACGCTTTCGGGGCCATTAATTGTTAATGGCACACCAAATTCAGAAGCAAACATACATTTTGCCACGTGAAGAAACAAGCTACAAATGCTGCAAAACACAGTAAAAAATGCGCAAACCACAACATGCCAAAATGTCCCATGAACTACTTTGCTACATGTAGTGCAACCCATTGAAATCAATGGGCTGCCTTATACGTGCCGCGTGTATGTAGGTAGCAGCGCGTCTGCTATACGACAAATGCGCTGCAAATGCACCAAAATGCACAGCAAAAAGCGCACTATGCTCCACTCTAAAAAAAAGTTGTTGGGTTATATTGCCACTGGAACAGTGGTACTCTTGAGGAGATACCTCCATTCTTTAAGCACTTGCCGACCGCCCGCCACAGCGTGACGGCGGCAAGGTGGCTCGTTATCACGAACCACCGCCACCTGACAGCGGCCGCAATAACTAGTATTGTGAGGCTGCCGGAGGCGCACTCGCATGCTCACTGTGTCTGGGGGGGGCCAGGGAGCAGGTAGGGCGGACTCAATCACCGCCGGCTACACGCGATGGCCCCCCCGCAGTAAAACAACGGAGGTCCGTGTATGTAAACACGGATTTCCATTCTGACAGAGGGGGAAGGGCTGTGATCGCAGGCTTCCTGTATATGGAAGCCGTGATCACTCCCCTCCCCCTGCCAGCCCAGCACCAATACAGTTAGAACACAGTGAGGGAACACATTTAACCCTTAGAGCGCCCCCTGCAGGTTAACCCCTTCACTGCCAATGACATTTGCACAGTAATCAGTGCATTTTATAGCACTGATCGCTGTATGAAGGCCAATGGTCCCAAAAAAGTGTCAAAATGATCCGACATGTCTGCTGCAATATCGTAATACTGCTAAAAATCGCAGATTGCAGCCATAAAATAAAAAAAAATACAAACCCCAGAAATTAATTCTCATCATCCGTAGACACGGCAACTTTTGCACAAACCAATCTATAAACGTCGATTGCAATTTTTTTAACCAAAAATATAAGGAAGAAAATAAATCTGCCAAAACCGATGAAAAAAAATGTTTTTTAATATTTTTTTTGCAAAATTGTTGCTCTTTTTTTATTTATAACGGCGATTAGAAATGATGCAGAGGGGATCAAATACCACCAAAAGAAAGCTCTATTTGTGGGGGGAAAAAGGCCGCAAATTTTGTTTGGGTACAATGTTGCATGACTGCGCAATTGTCAGTTAAAGCGACACAGTGCCGGATCGCAAAAAGTGCTCTGGTCCTAAAGTGTGAAATCCTTCCGGGGCTGAAGTGGTTAAGGGCTAAAATGATCACTAACAACTCTCTGTCCCCAATCTCATAATTGCATTCTGCAAGAGACAACTTCTTGGAAAAGTAGCCAGAAGGAAGCATAGTGCTCTCAGAGGTGGGACGTTGGGACAGAAGGGCACCAACTCCAGTCTCGGATGCATCAACCTCAAGCATGAAGGGTAACGTAGGATCCGGATGTGCCAACACAGGAGCAGAAACAAAGGCTGCCTTGAGACTTTCACTTTTTTGTGGGTTACCATTCTTTCTGGTCATATCAGTCAGGGGCTTGACCAGAGACGAGAAGTTATGAATAAACTTACGATAATAATTGGAAAAGCCTAGAAAACGTTGTAGTGGACGTAAACCCATGGGTCGGGGCCACTGTAGAACTGCCGATAGCTTCTCTGGGTCCATTGAAAAACCAGCAGTGGAAATGACATAATCCAAGAATCCAGGAACCTGTTCACGATGGAATTAGCACTTCTCCAATTTACAATACAGGTTATTATCTCTCAGCCTCTGAAGCACACGACAGGCATCTGTATGGTGACTCTCTAGGGACTTGTAATATATGAGGATATCATCGAGATAAACCACCACACATTGCTGCAACATATCTCGGAGGACATCGTTGATAAATACCTGAAAAACTGCAGGAGTGTTGCAAAGACCAAATGGCATTACAAAGTATTCATAATGGCCTGTTCTGGTATCAAACGCATTAATCAATGGAATCGGATAAGCATTCTTAATCGTGAAGCGATTGAGACCCCTATAATCAATACAAGGTCTCAGTTCGCCATTCTTCTTTTTCACAAAGAAAGAGCCAGCACCAGCAGGAGACGAGGATTTGCTCATGAACCCTCTAGAAAGTGCGTCTGCGACATACTCCTCCATTGAGACAGACAAAGGGTAAACCCGGCCACGAGGGGGTATGGCACCAGGTTGAAGGTCAATTGCGCAATCATACGACCGGTGTGGAGGCAAACTACGGGCTTGACCTTTGTCAAAGACATCGCTAAATTTGTGGTACTCCTTCGGCAGGGAGGAGAGTGAAGAGGTACACAAGACCTTAGCCACTTTCTGAAAACATGTCTTACTGCATTGTGGTGATCAGGAAAGAACCTCAGCACAAAGCCAATCAAGAGGGGTTGTGCCTCTGTAACAAAGGATAACCAATAACCACTGGAAAATGAGGAGAGGAAATGACTTGGAATTGGATTATCTCATGGTGAAGAGCTCCTACGGCCATGGTCAACGGAGCAGTCTCATGAGTCATATGGGCAGCCTGTAGAGGTCTCCCATCAATAGCCTCCATGGCAAGTGGAGCAGCCCAAAGCTGCAGCGGGATTGAGTGCTTAGACACAAAGGCACTATCAGGCATGCAGCCCCACAGGCTATTAGAGCCTGTATCTCGATGGACAACTCAGATGGAGAAAGGGTAACCGGAACCAGGGGCTTATCCTTCTGGATAACTGGGGACGAAACAATGCCACTTAAGGTCTGTCCCCTACAGGACCTCAGGTGCAAGCATCCCCCCGGATGGGTAGGACAAGACCTCAAAAAGTGACCTGCCTGGCCACCATAAAGGCACAATCTCACCTCCTAAAGGCTCTCTCATCCACAGAGACGTGTGAAGCCCAACTGCATGGGTTCTACCTCACTGACAGGCTCGGAACCAGGATGTATGGGAGGTGAGGGAAGCACAGGTGGGACTACAACGCTCGGAGCCAAACATACAGGAGGCTTCTGCAAGTGCTCCATATGACATCGATCAGGGTAACAGTGTAGCGCGTGTCCGCGGGAGGACCATCCCCAATCAGGGTAAACAGCCAATAAAATTGGCTGTTTACCACGTGATCGGCTGTGTCTAAACACAGCTGGTCACTTCCTGTATACCAGAATGAGGGAGAGCGAAGGTACGCCTGAAGTGTGCCCCCCGGAGGAGTGCACGCCGGCGATCGGGGGGGGGGGGGTGTGCCTTGGACACAGCACTTTCCCAATCAAGGTAAACAGCCAATGAAATTGGCTGTTTACCACGTGACCGGCTGTGACCGATAGTGTGAGGAGAGGAGATCAGTGAGTACCTGTCAGTGTCTGTCTGGAAAAAGTGTCAACTTTCACCAACACAGCACACAGCCCCCCCAATAAAGAGAACCTGTCACCTGAGCTGTCACACAGCCCGTCAGGATCTGTCACAGCCGTCAGAATCTGTCACAGCCCATCAGGATTTGTCACAATCCGTCAGGATCTGTTACAGACCATCAGGATCTGTTACAGCCCATCAAGATCTTTTACAACCCGTTAGGAACTGTTACAGCCTCAGAATCTGTCACAGCCATCAGGACCTGTTACAGCCGTCAAGATCTGTCACAGCCCCTCTGTCACAGCCCCTCTGTCACAGCCCATCTGTCACAGCCCGTCAGCACGTCAGCATCTGTCACAGCCCGTCAGCATCTGTCACAGCCCGTTAGCATCTGTCATAGCCTGTCAGTCACAGCCCAGGTCACAGACCCGATACCAGTACTGCCATCAATACTGCAATCAATACTCTCATAAATAACGTCACACAGGCCAGCTATCATGTCTGAGAGGGTGTACAAACCTGAGGAGGCATATGAGATTGTTGCTATGTTGGATGATGAGAGCAGCAGGGAGCTCCCATCATCCGATTCTGGTTCGGAATACGAGCCAGTGGAGGATACCTGAACGGAGACAGAGTCAGAGGAGGAAACCGCCCTCCCTCCTAGAAGAATTAGAAGATGAGGCCCAAGATCTGAAGACCTGCCTTCCACCAGCAGCGCCAGACCCCAGGAAGTGGAGCCCAGTACTAGCACTGGAATTAGACACCCTGCCCAAAGAATCCAGTCCTACCTTCCCGAAGCCCTGGTAAACCCCTTATGGTTGTCTGCCAACTCGGGGTCCGCTAGAATCCCCCCTTTCACAGCGCAGCCAGGTGTGCAGCCCGACACCACAAATTTCACCCAATTTGAATATTTTTCTTTATTTTTCCCTGAGGATTTTCTGCAGAGTATTGTGGACAAAAACTAACTTGTGTGCAGAACAATTTGTTGCTGAAACCCCCAATTCCTCCTATGCCTGTTTATTCCAATGGCATCGTCTCCCGCTAGATGAATTCAAATTATTTTTGGGCCTTACCCTTAATATGGGGCTTACAAAGAAAAACGAACACCACGCCTATTGGTCCACCAACCCTATCCACCACATGCCAATATACTCATCGGTTATGTCCAGGACATGCTACAATACAATAATGCATTTCCTGCATTTCAATGATAATGCTCACTGCCCTCCCCGAAATCACCCCAACCACAACAGACTCTACAAGATACGGCCCCTAATCAATTACTTTTAACAGAGATTTGTGGAAGTGTTCATCCCTGATAAAAATATATGTACATTTCACTGGCCGCCTGCAGTTCAAGCAGTACATATCCAGCAAGAGAGCCAGGTATGGGGTAAAACTGAACAAATTGTGTGATCGAGTCACTGGATATGTATACACCTTCAGAATCTATGAAGGAAAAGACTCCCAGCTCCAGCCCTGTGATTGCCCTACATATATTGGAACCAGTGGGAAGATTGTCTGGGAGCTGGCATACCCCCTGTTTGGAAAAGGCTACCATTTATACATTGATAATCAGAGGCAGCTCTCTAATTAGACAAATTAGGCAGTCGCCTAAGGCCTCGCACTCACAGGGGCCTCACAACCTCCTAATTTGCCTAATTGAAGAGCCGACTCTGCTGACAACAATGCCTGCTGTGGTGCTGTTCTCCGGTCTGCTGAACGGTAATAATGCCTGTGAGCTCCATGGCCAGACATGAAGAGAGGATGAAGCCATGGCTGTGAGGTGGGGCCAGCACTGTGTTGTCTGGGGGAGGAGAATGTGAGGAGACTCATTCCAGCAGCTGGAGCTGCTCAAGAGATACAGATTCCCCTCATCACCCCCCACTGGAGTGCTCCCCACACACCCAGAGGAGGCATCTAGCAAGCAGTGGCAAGGAGGGGAAGAGGAGGGACCGGACGGGGAGGAGGCCTCACCAGGGCTGAATGGAGCTGATGGAAGGAGGGTTTAGGAAAGAAGAGGTGTCCGGGCTGCCCCTCTCCAGGGCTGTCAATCAGGGCGGGGGATCAGGGGCTCCAGTTGGGGGGAGAGACAGAGCTACTTAGCCACAATCTCCTTGTGCAGCCAGTGACCACCAGCATGGGGGAGAGCCAGGCCATCCCATCCCTGCTCCTCCAGCATTCCTCAGCCACAGCCACGTCCTTTATATCCACCCCCTACCCCATCCCCTCCACTCCCTTCCTCCTGATCATCAGTGCCACGCACAGTAAGGACAGCTCTGTCCTCTGCCAGTATGTCCACCTGTGATTGACAGCCCCCGACCCCTCCCTCCACCCTGCCCTCATCCCAGTCTATGCAGGACTCCATTGCGGGGGTCGGGAGGTTCCAGCCCAGTCTAATGCTGATCCTCAGCCAGAGCACTGACACCAGCACCAAGATAGAGAGCACTGACACCAGCACCAAGATAGAGAGCACTGACACCAGCACTGAGATAGAGAGAAGTGACACCAGCACCAAGATAGAGAGCACTGACACCAACACTGAGATAGAGAGAAGTGACACCAGCACCAAGATAGAGAGCACTGACACCAACACTGAGATAGAGAGAAGTGACACCAGCACCAAGATAGAGAGACGTGACACCAGCACTGAGATAGAGAACACTGACACCGCACTGAAATAGAGAGAAGTGACACCAGCACCGAGATAGAGAGCACTGACACCAGCACTGAGATAGAGAGCACTGACACCAGCACTGAGATAGAGAGCACTGACGCCAGCACTGAGATAGAGAGCACTGACGCCAGCACTGAGATAGATAGACCTGACACCAGCACTGAGATAGAGAGCACTGACGCCAGCACTGAGATAAAGAGAACTGACATCATCACTGAGATAGAGCACTGACACAGCACTTTAAAGCTCTTAATATATACAATTTATACAGTTAATTTTTTTATCGCTTAAATTATTTTTCCTGGCATAGGGGCGTGGCCAGCGGACTCTGAGATGGCTGCCTAGTATCAGAGCTCCGCCACACAGCCAGGAGAAATTTGATATAGTGGGACCCCCTTCAGCTTCTTTCCAGTTATTTCAGGACACAAAGCTCTCCAAATACTCCAGGAACAAGAAAATGGGAAGAAGGCGAAAGCAATCGGCGTCTCAGCCGAGCAAATTGAAGAATTTCTTCCCCCCTCAGGCTGGGTGGCAAGCCCAAAATGGCGCTCGGCTGGAGCCTACGAACCTGCAACGAACGAGCAGTGTAGGAATAATATCGGAGGCGCAGCAACGAAGGTTAGCCCTGGCCGCTCCGCTCCCGAACAGTACTCGATCTTCGGCAGCCTCCATCCCAACCACCCGGAGCCCAGCGAAATCGAAGCAACGAACGATCTCTCCAGAGGAACGAACAGAGGCCCACCACATGGAGGTGAGCGTGGCTAGGCCGCAGCAAAGAGACACACGCAGCTCCTCACCTGATCCCTTCACTAATTATACTACCACAGGACAACCTGTGTCAGATATCCTCTTAAAGGACATGTTAACTTCCCTTAAGTCCTCCATTCAAAAGGATATCCTATCCTCTTTACACAAATGCCAAGCTGACATCAATGACCTTGGAAACAGGGTAGACTATGTGGAAACTTATATGGGAGATCAAGCGGCAGCCCACAATACTCTAGTAGACGCCTATAATGCCCAAGCAGACGACATCACTTGGATCAAAAACAAAATGGCAGATTTAGAGGATAGAGCAAGGAGGAACAATCTGAAACTGAGAGGCATTCCTGAAGCGATTCAACCCTCTCAACTCCTCCAATATGTCCAAGATCTCTTCTCAACTCTGGTCCCTTCCTTGACCCCACTTGAGATCACCATAGACAGGATCCATAGGATCCCTAAACCCTCATTCATTTCAGAAGATGCTCCAAGAGATGTGGTCCTCAGACTTCACTTCTACAAAGCTAAGGAGCTAATTCTTACTGCCTCCCGCAAGCTGGGCAATCTCCCCCCCACAATTTGCCCACATACTTATATTACCAGATCTTTCCAGACATACCCTTCAACAAAGGCGCAACCTAGCTACTATTACTAAAGCCCTCCGTAATCACCACATTATCCATAAGTGGAAACATCCTGCAAATCTAATTATTACGCACAATGGTACTACCAACACCATTACTACTCTGGAAGAGCACAACCTGCTTCTGTCTCCACTTCTCAAGATTGGCAATTGGTTTCCCGAAAAAAACCACCAAAGAACACCAAGGCTCCACTTCAAGGTCCCACTGACCCTCAACTTGACTTATCACATCCTCCTGGCAACGGATAACATGGTCATGGTTATCTCTCCCCTCCATAAATATCGCATGATACCATGCGACCACCCTACCATGCATTGCTCTAGTTTGAGCTTATCCTTCTGTTTCTTTGTTATACTGCTCCTCCTTATCTCTTTCCCTTCCCTTCCTGATGGTACATCTTCTAAATCTACCAATTTTGAAAGCTCCTACCAGACATCACTCAACTCTGGTACTCCAGAGATTCGCCTCCTTCACTTCTTCTACATGGCCTGCACACCCTTCCTGACCAACACCCCTGATGAAAAGACTTCCTCTCATCTGTTTTACATAACATTCCACAAACTTATCTCTTAATGTCGTCTCTCTAAATGTTAAGGGTCTAAATCACCCTGCAAAACGTCACTCCATGTGGAAACAGGCTCTAACACTTCAAGCCGACATCCTCTGCATACAAGAGACTCACTTTAAAATTGATCAGACTCCCAAATTCTCCAACAGAAATTACCCGCACATCTTTCTTTCCTGTACCCAACAGAAGCAAAAAGGTGTAATGATTGCCATTAGAGACTCTGTGACTTTCGAACTCAAAAATTCACTCATAGATCCGGATGGACGTTTTATAATTTTGGTATGTGAAATAAATTCATGACCCTACACAGTGGTTACAATTTATAGCCCAAACAGGAAACAAATTCCTTTTTTTTAAGAAGATTCTCAAAAAAATCTCACCTTTGAAAGAAGGCAATCTCCTCATTTGCGGAGACTTTAACGCCACCTCTGAACCCCACTTGGATACTACCTCCGCTAACACAACTCACAAACCTCAACTATCTTCTCTACTCAAGACCGAACAACTCTATGACGTCTGGAGATGCCATCACTCAAATGAAAGAGACTACTCTTACTTTTCACCAAGACATCATACGTATTCAAGAATCGATATGTTCCTTACGGACCAATGGTTACTGCAAAAAATTACCAACTCAACAATACATGATATATTGTGGTCAGACCATGCAGCAGTATCTGTAACTATTGCTGAGGGTGGCCTTCCCCTTGCAACTCCCATCTGGCGCTGCAATACATCTCTTCTCCAAAATCCAAAAATCTTGCCGATTATAACCCAACAATTATCCTCCTTCTTTGATTCCAATACAGGTTCAGTTGATGACCCTTTCACACTATGGCAAGCAAATAAGGCTGTCATCAGAGGAGTTCTAATCCAGCAAGGGGCCAGGGTTAAGAGAAGTCACAACTCTAGAGTGAAACAATTAACAACAAATATCCATAACCTAGAACAAAATAACAAGCAACAGCTTAATCCTAAGACCACTGAAAGAAGAACTTAGAGAGGAATTGAGAATTCTTCTCTCCCAACAATACGAAGGATATCTCAGACGCCTAAAATTGTCCTTTTATTCATCAGCGAATAGGGCTGGAAAAATTCTTGTGCGCAGAGTGAAATCTGTCCGCTCCAAAACTAAGATTTCTCACTTGATACACCCTACTTCAAAACATACCATTCTTAACCCCCAAGAAATTGCAGATCAATTTGCAGATTTTTATAGCTCCCTATATTACGTCAAAGACGACAAAAACACTCCACAACCCACTCCCTCGGATATCACTTCCTTTTTGAACTCCATAACCCTACCCTCCCTTTCTGAAGATCAAATAGAAATTCTAAACGCCCCCTATAGTATTCAAGAAATTAAAAGAGTTGTGGCTTCTCTCCCTACTGGTAAATCCCCAGGTCCAGACGGACTGACCAATGACTATTATAAAATCTTCAGTGATATACTGTCCCCTTATCTTCTTCACACTTTTAATCAGGCAACCTCAATTTCGGAATTTCCTCAAGAGATGCTTAGGGCCTATGTTGTCACCATTCCTAAACCAGGCAAGGATCCCACGACCCCAGCAAATTTCCAATGGTACTCGGCAGGGATGTCCTCTTTCACCTACCATCTTTGACCTCCTTATTGAACCACTTGCAGTTAAAATTCGCTCGGATCCTATCATTGAAGGTCTTACAGTTGGCCCCACAAAACATTCCATCAATCTGTTTGCAGATGATATAATTTTATTCCTCACCAATCCCCAATCATCTCTGCCAAGAGTACACCAGACCCTCCTAGACTTCTCCCGTACGTCCTATTACAAGGTCAACTTTGATAAATCCCTTATCTTGGATATGAACATACCACCGCTCTTAAAACTTAAGCTACAAAATGAACTACCCTACAAATGGACAGACTTTTCTATCCCTTATTTGGGTATAAAATTGACACCATCACTCCCATCCTTAATTAACCTTAACCTAAAAGTCCTAATAGAAAAGGTTAAAACTCAGCTCCAACACTTACATAACTGTGGCCTTTCCTGGACTGGGAGATCTGCTACTCTTAAAATGATAATTCTTCCTCAAATCCTATATATATTTAGAACACTTCCCATCTCCATTCCACATCATTACCTGACTACATTATCTTCCTTGCTTTCTTCCCTAATTTGGAATAAGAAGAAACCACGCTGCCCAATGAGAGCATTGCTTAAACATAAAAGAGCTGGTGGTATGGGTAATATTCATATCAAAGACTATTACTGGGCAACTAAGCTTACTCAAATTAAACAATGGTTCAAAAGAGAGGATACTCCCATATGGATAGATATGGAAAGTGAATTTTCCCCAACTCGTGATCTCATATCTCTCTTACTAAGAGATACTTGGATACCCTGGAATCTATCCAAACTCCATTATACCACAGTAGATTCAATTAAAGCATGGAGGCACTTACTAAAATCCCACATGGACACTGTCCAAATACTTACTCCACCCATGGGCATACAAGCTCTCAACTCTTTAATTACCAATCCACAAACACAGTATTTTGAATCCAAGGGTCTAGATAACATACAGAAGTTTTTCAATGGCTCCTCACTTAAGTCGTGGGATGCTCTCCAGAAGGAATATGACCTTCACCCTAACGCTAAATCAGACCTTATGCGCATTCAACGTTTCTTATCAAAACACCCTATATCTCCTCTCCAAGTCCCCCAAAAAGCATGGGACTTCCTCAACTCTCCCAACTCCAAACAATCAGGCATATCCATCTTTTACAACCTGATTCAAGATAAACTCACCTTTACAAAAGAAACCCATATAATCAAATGGGAAAGAGACCTTAACAAGACTTATTCATTAAGTGAATGGCAAAGGGCCATCCTCTCTATCCAAAAATTCTCCTATAGCACGGCCCATTGGGAGCTAATGTTAAAAATTTCAATGCGTTGGTATTACACACCGGCCAGAATATCTGCTTTCGCCCCAAATAGTTCCCCCTTGTGCTGGCGAAATTGCGGCAAAGTGGGAACTCTTAAAAACATCTTTTGGGAATGCCCCATACTTAGCAACTTCTGGATCGAAGTTTTTAAACTCATCTCCAAGATTACCTCGTTAACTATACCTAAGGAAGCGGGCTTAGCACTTTTAAATCTAAATATTGACAACATACCATTAGTCTTTAGACCTACAGTCACACATTTGTTGCTAGCAGCTAGGCCAATTATAGCTAGACTATGGAAGTCACCAAACTCTCCTACCATTGCTGAAGTGATACAAATAACCAAGAATTACATATTTGAACGAATGCTTGCAACTAATGATCTGAAAAGATCACTATTTGATACTAAATGGGCTGTTTGGTCCACCCTATACCCCACAGATAGTTAAGGGGATTGTGATCTTAAATCAGATATTGAAGCTTGAACATTGATTTGTTTATTGATGAATGTAAGTGATGTACTATTCTTGATGTACCACTCTTCCTCCCCCCCCCCCCCATTGCTTTGCTTATTGTATGTACCCCTCCCCTCCCCCCTTGGCTTATTGTATACCTTATAAATACAATAAAAATTAATTAAACAAAAAATATATATATTTTTTCCCATTATGGGCTTGGGTGGGGCCTCATGTCTAGGTTTTGCCTAAGGCCTCATAAAGTCTAGAGCCACCTCTGTCGACAATTATTATGCCAGTATAACAGAAAAGCGTTAGGAGTAGAGAAAACCAGTTTTTGGTTTTCTGTGTTCCCAAAACAGGGTCTGGTTTCCTGGAAGCTTCAAAGCGTTTGGGTGGGAGAAGCCTCTACCCCTGTCCCCCTGGCCCTAAGCTTGATGGTCCTTTCTGCTGCCTGGACCAATACTTTGGCTGTGCTGACCATATCCCTGCCTGTAATGACCCAGGACTTTCTGGACCATGTTTCTTCCTGCTGCCTGGACCAATACCCCTTATGGGATAGAGCACATATTTACACACTTTTTCATTGGGCCATTTAAAACAGGCAACAGTCCACAAAACGGGGTCCCCCAAAAACCAGCCCAATTGCAAGAAGTTTTAAAATTTGCATGCGCCCAACATCCGTCAATCTCCGTTGTAATTCTTTCACTGCCCTTTGTATGTCCTGGAGCTCGGCACAGCACCTCTGATTTTCCTAGTGTAATCTGCCGACGGTGCATTGGGGCACCTCTTGACCTGGTAAGTACAGGAAAATGTATAAGGGCAATGATGGTCAAGTGGCTGAGGGCCAACATAGTGATTTGGGGTCTTTTTTTCGTTTTTTGGAAGTGAGATCTTTAAATTGATTGGTATTAGATGCATTTTATCAAGAATCTTTCTAGTGAAGCTTTAGTATAAAGGTTGGGGCAATTACCCTTTACTGGTTGATATAGCTCAAGACGTAGTGGCTGAGGTGGGACACATGTTTGAAATTTTACCAAAAAAAATAATATATTTGTTCAAGTGGTTGTCAATAGTGTTGAGCGAACCCAGACTGTAAAGTTCGGGTCCGTACCGAACTTTTGGGTGTCCGGGACCCGGACCCGAACCCGGACTTTTCAAAAAAATTCCGGGTTTGGGTCCGGGGTTCTGTTTTTTTATTACATGTGTTGAAAAGCTGCCAAGGACAGCCAATCAACAAGTGTTTCACTGGTTTTCCCTAGAAGCCATCACAGCCATGCCTACTAATTGCATGGCTGTGATTGGCCAGTGCACCATGTGACCCAGCCTCTATATGGGGCTGGAGTCACCGTGCTGCATGTCATATGCTCTCAGGATTGTTTAGGGAGAGGATGCTGCTCGCTCTGTAAGGGACAGATTGCAGATATTATAGAACATCTCATCTTGTGCATTACTGAACGATCTGATTGTGGACTAGGGAGAGATACTAGTACTGGTGATTTGAGGGACAGATTGCAGACCTCATCCTGCTGCACAGAAAGATCTGACTGGACTAGGTAGAGTCTGTTGCTTTAAGGGAAAGATTATTCTTCTAAAATCATCTCCAACTTGTACAGGGAAAGGTTCCAGTTGTTGCTTTAAGGGAAAGATTATTCTTCTAAAATCATCTGCAAGATCCATTCACTAAGTGTATTGTAGCCGCATAGAGCCTTATTAGTGTTATAAAATCATGTCCAAGCTCCATTCACTAAGTGTATTGTAGCCGCATAGAGCCATATTAGTGTTATAAAATCATGTCCAAGCTCTGTTTACTAAGTGTATTGTAGCTGCATAGAGCCTTATTAGTGTTATAAAATCATGTACAAGCTCCATTCACTAAGTGTATTGTAGCCGCATAGAGCCTTATTAGTGTTATAAAATCATGTCCAAGCTCTATTTACTAAGTGTATTGTAGCCGCATAGAGTCATATTAGTGTTATAAAATCATGTACAAGCTCCATTCACTAAGTGTATTGTAGCCCCATAGAGTCACATTAGTGTTATAAAATCATGTCCAAGCTCTATTTACTAAGTGTATTGTAGCCGCATAGAGCCATATTAGTGTTATAAAATCATGTACAAGCTCCATTCACTAAGTGTATTGTAGCCGCATAGAGCCATATTAGTGTTATAAAATCATGTCCAAGCTCCATTCACTAAGTGTATTGTAGCCGCATAGAGCCTTATTAGTGTTATAAAATCAATGATTTTATAACACTAATATGGCTTTATGCGGCTACAATACACTTAGTGATAGTGAATGGAGAATGGACATGATTTTATAACACTAATATGGCTCTATGTGGCTACAACCCACTTAGTGATAGTGAATGGAGCTTGGACATGATTTTATAACACTAATATGGCTCTATGCGGCTACAATACACTTAGTGAATGGAGCTTGGACATGATTTTATGACACTAATATGGCTCTATGCGTCTACAATACACTTAGTGAATGGACTTGGACATGATTTTATAACACTGATAAGGCTCTATGTGGCTACAATACACTTAGTGAATGGAGCTTGGACATGATTTTATACCACTAATACGGCTCTATGCGGCTACAATACACTTAGTGAATGGAGCTTGGACATGATTTTACAACACTAATATGGCTCTATGCTGCTACAATACACTTAGTGAATGGAGCTTGAACATGATTTTATAACACTAATAAGGCTCTATGCAGCTACAATACACTTAGTGAATGGAGCTTGGACATGATTTTATAACACTAATATGGCTCTATGCGGCTACAATACACTTAGTAAATGGAGCTTGGAGATGATTTTATAACACTAATATGGCTCTATGCGGCTAGAATAAACTTTGCCTATACAACTTGGAGATGATTTTAGAACAATAATCTTTCCCTTAAAGCAACAGCTGGAAACTTTCCCTGTACAACTTGGAGATGATTTCTTGCACAAAAATAAAAAAAAACAGTGTTGGCTACCTCCTCCTCCTCCACCACCACTTTCACCACCTCCTCAACCTCCAACTCCACATCCACCTCCATTTTTGATTTTTTTATGTGATTTTAGTTTTAAAATTATTTTAAGTTATTTCCCTATCCCCATTTCTTTGTAGGGCACTTGTCCAACTCTTACCCCATTTTCCTTCCTTTTGCAGACCTCCAGGACTTTGTTACAGCCATTTTTGTGCCAATAAGTTTGGGTCCCCATTGATTTCAATGGGGTTTGGGGTCCGGGTCAAAGTTCGGGTCAAGTCCGGACCCGAACCCGGACTTTGTCCCGAAGTTCGGCCCAACCTGTCGAACCTGGACTTCCAGAGGTTCGATCAACTCTAGTTGTCAACTCATGCCAACCACTTCAAACTACAGGTAAGCCTACAATAAGGCTTACCTGTAGGTCCGGGAAATATCTCCTAAACCAGTACGGTTTAAGAAATATTCCCTGTATCAGCATGTGCCGCCGTCATTGGCACATGCGCACTGAAGAATGGGCACCTGGGGTAGCATGCGCGGGAGTGACATCATGTTTGGATGGAGCCGCAGACCTGGAAGAAGGATGTCGCCAGTCACAGCGGTGTGCCGAGACCGGTGCAGCAGCTTCATTCCAAGGTAACTATTTCAGAATGAGCTAGTATGCGCTGCATACCAACTCATTATGCCTTTTTTTTGCTGAGGGTGGGCACTTTACAAACACTTTAAAGCCAACAATAACAAAGGCCACGGCCATACTTTAGACCAAAGGAAAAAAGGTGTGTTTGTGTTGATTATTAACTGCTGTCTGCTGTCCCATGTACCAATAGACATGTCAATACACAAGAAGCAATATTAGAACAGTACTTACAAGGGCAAATGACAGGCTGACCACCAGCTTCTTCCCGTTGGGACTCCGGATGTTGGGGCAGCTCTTGCGATTCTCCTTCTAAAAAAAGAAAAAAAAATTCATTAAGCATCCCAAAGTCACTACAGGTTCAACACATACATCTTTTGAGATTTTTCGAGTTGACCAACCTTGCAATTGGGCTGGAATGGGTGATTCGGGTGGACTGGTCACTTGGGGTTGGGGGGACTCTGGAGGATTTTCTGCTAAAAAAACAACAACAAACGGACGATGATGCTATTTTCCACAGGCCAAAGACCTGACAAGTGCCAACATTGGTCATCTCCTACAGCTGCCCCCCCCCCTCGCTCCTATGGGATGTGGGCTGTCTGATATCCATCATAAGCATTTGTGTGCCTTCCAGCACTGGGGGCTATCCTCTCCCCATGTCTGCAATAGCAAGGCTATATTAATGGGCACTGATGAATCAATCAGCAGCCAGCATAGTGACACTTATCCTTTAATTTATGCCTGAATTCCCCACCCTTTTGCTTACATGGCAGCACCCCTGTCTGTGGCTCAATTTGTATTGTTGTCATTTTGCACTTACCTTCTGGGCGTGAAGATGGCCTGGATTCCGCCTCCGCTGATGGGCCAGGGGTGGGAGACTCCCTTGGTCCCTTGCAGGGGTGGGTCCCTTGTTTTTTCTGTTTCCCTGTTGAAAAATACAAAAAGAAGATAAGTGCAAAAGCTAAAGGAATGCCTAAAACACTCTAAAATTCTATTCTTCATATATGCTTTAGTTGGAAATTTAAATTTGTAACCCCAAGGCCTAGAAAGAGTTCAAAAAATCACCTATAATTCTCTCTAGCTACTTTGACCAAGAACAGATCCAGACACCTAATTTACACATATACATATTGCTTACAGAAAAATATTGCTTACTTTTTTCCAGGACTCAATGTTTCCGGTGCAGTTGATCTTGCTCCTGGTGTTTAAGGTCAGACCAGCGTTTGCGGAGCTGATCCTTTGACCGCTGGACCCCATGTTTGTGAGACAGCCGGCTTATGGCCCGCTCCAAAATGAAGTCTTTATGACTGTTAGGCCTTTCATAATTCTACCTCTTGCAGTCATAATCGTGGGCCTCCATAATGTCCAGAGATCAGTGAGGTCAAACAAACGAAATGCAGGGTCAGGAGCCAGGAGGAGAGTCAGCCAAGCAGGGTCTTGAATCCAGGAACCAGAAGGTAACATCAAACAGGCAAAGTCTTTCACAGGAAGACACAGCAGGGATTTCTCCAGAGATGTTGACCAAGGCGAAGGCATATGCGATCTGATCCAGGCAGTTTATATAGCAGCAGAGCTGGCTTAACGAGGCAGAATATGGTCATCAGGTGAGACAGAGTGGAAGGTGAGACTGGCAATTAACCCTCAGCTGAGCAGCTTGCTCTGAGAAGGGAGAGATGAGCGCAGCCCTGACACTTGCCTACAGTCAAGCATGGTGGTGGGAGTGTCATGGTCTGTGGCTGTATGAGTGCTACAGTTCATTGAGGGAACCATGAATGCCAACATGTACTGTGACATACTAAAGCAGAGCATGATCCCCTCCCTTCAGAGACTGGGCTGCAGGGCAGTATTACAACATGATAAAGACCCCAAACACACCTCCAAGATGACCACTGCCTTGCTAAAGAAGCTGAGGGCAAAGGTGATGGACTGGCCAAGCATGTCTCCAGACCTAAACCCTATTGAGCATCTGTGGGGTATCCTCAAATGGGAGGTGGAGGAGCGCAAGGTCTCTAACATCCACCAGTTCTGTGATGTCGTCATGGAGGAGTGGAAGAGGACTCCAGTGGCAACCTGTGAAGCTCTGGTGAATGCCCAAGAGGGTTAAGGCAGTGCTGGAAAATAGTGGTGGCTACACAAAATATTGACACTTTTGTTGCCAGCGGTTTAGACATTAATGGCTGTATGTTGAGTTATTTTGAGGGAACAGCAAACTTACACTGTTATACAAGCTGTACACTCACTACTTTACATTGTAGCAAAGTGTAATTTCTTCCGTGTTGTCACATGAAAAGATATAATAAAATATTTACAGAAATGTGAGGGGTGTACTCACTTTTGTGAGATACTGTATGTAAATGTAACCCAGATCCTGGGTCCTTATTAATATAGGGTCATCCTCTTCACCAGCTTTTGTAGCTTTGTCAGGTGAAGCCAAGACCTTCCCTGTGTCCACTAGGCTGCTTACGGTATGTCCATTTCAGACTGTTGGTTTGTGCACAATTAACCACTTCCCGCCGGTAGGACGTCCATGGACGTCCTAGACTTTGAGGGGGGATATCTGAATGGTGCCAGCAGCTAGAGGCACCATTCAGATATCATTTTTTTCAGCAGGCGATTCTGCACACCACAAGAACGATCATAGCGGCAGTTCAGCCGCTTGATCGTTCTTGTAGGCAGCGGGAGGGGTCGTCCCCCCCCCTCCCGCCGCCATTCAGTGCTTCTCCCGTGCCGCCAGTACGATCGGCGGCAGGGAGAAGAGATCCGTCGCCGCTGCAGTGTCGTCAGGGAGATGACTGATGACCATCTGGTCACCAGTCATCTCTATGACCCTCGGAGGACCGGGCGCGATGTTATGACGTCACGCCCGGCCCGGCTTTAGTAAACAAAGCCGTGATCACGGCTGGAAAGGCTGGGATCGGAATTTTTTTTTCTGATCTTAGTCTTTCCAGCCTGCCGGAGAGATGTGAGGTCATATTGACCCCACATCTCTCCATAAAGAGTACCTGTCACGCACCATTCCTATTACAAGGGATGTTTACATTCCTTGTAATAGGAATAAAAGTGATCAAAAAAAAAAAATTAAAGACACAGTGTAAAAATAAAAAAATAAAAGTAAAATGAATAATAATAACAAAAAAAAAAAAATTAAAGTCCCCCCGTCCCCGCGAGCTCGCACGCAGAAGCGAACGCATACGTAAGCCCCGCCCACATATTTAACCGGTGTTCAAACCCCACATGTGAGGTATCGCCGTGTACGTTAGAGCGAGAGCAATAATTCTAGCACTAGACCTCCTCTGTAACTCTAAACATGTAACCTGTAAAAAATTTTAAAGCGTCGCCTATGGAGATTTTTAAGTACCAAAGTTTGGCGCAATTCCACGAGTGTTCGCAATGTTAAAGCATGACATGTTGGGTATCAATTTACTCGGCGTAACATCCTCTTTTACAACATACAAAAAAATTGGGCTAACTTTACTGTTTTGCATTTTTTTAATTCACTAAACTGTTTCTTTTCCAAAAAAAAACGCGTTTGAAAAATTCCTGCGCAAATATCGTGTGATATAAAAAGTTGCAATGATTGCCATTTTATTCCCTAGAGTACCTGCTAAAAAAACATATATAATGTTTGGGGGTTCTGAGTATTTTTCTAGCAAAAAAATGATGATTTTTACATGTAGGAGAGGAGTGTCAGAAATGGCCCGGTAAGGAAGGGGTTAAAGTAGAACTATGGTCAAAATGAAGAAATCAATATGTTATGTACCTATACAGTCTGTTAAACATGTCACTGATTGTTTTGCAAAAAGCAGTAAGGATGGTGAGATCTCTACCTTGTCTCCAGCTCTCATGTGCACTACCGTTAGTGAAGTGACAACTTTACTTCCTGGTTTTCGAATTGCCTGTGTTTAACACATGTTGTCCCCATTTGCATCTATCTCTCTGCAAAAAAATGTCCTGACATCAGTGAGAGGGGCTCTTGTATCACATGGGAAGCTGAGGGATTTCATTCTACACAGAATCCTGATTAGGCTCCACCCATGACCGGCCTGTGAAGCCCCGTCCACTCCCACTTATGTCCCTCCTTTGCCCGCCCACTGCTTTAGATCCTAGACCTAGCTTGTCTGTAATGACTTGTGGCTGTTTTCCCCCCCTTTTTTGATTTTTGAAATATAGGTTCTCATTACTTGTGCCTAGTGAGAGGTGACTATGTTGTTAAAGTCAACCCTTAGAGTACCTTAGGGGGGCTATTTTGACTTCTGGTTTTTGTTTTATTCTTACCCGTTAAGGCTATGTATTGGCCCTTTGGATGGTGTCAATATTATTGAGGGCTTAACTACACCTTTCTATATTCTAAGGGGAGAATATATTGTTAGCCCACGATAACCCTTATTTAAATATTATAGCTGTTATAGACCATTCGATTTTAGATTGGGGTGTTTATCAGTTTAATTATGCAAATTTAATATTCGCGGTGATATCCTTACCGCCCAATAAAAACATTTTTTAATTAAGTCATCCCGATAGATATTTTAACTTGCGGTTGTTTTTTGTTTAGTTACAACCAAATTTTTTTTGGCCTGTGGCCCCATTTCCGGTCCCGGGTGAAATGCCACCTTATGGCGTCATTTCCGGTTCCGGTTTTGACGGCATTCTACGTTTGGTGTGTAGCCTCACTTCCAGTTCCAGGTCAAATGGTACCATTTCGGGTTCTGGCAGGGACGCCACCCTAGCGTTGACCGTGCTATGTGCGGCTTGTCTTGGGGGTGATAGCGTCATTCCGATGAGACAGGCCAACGCACGGATTAGTGTGATGGGCGGCTTTTCTTTCCGTGGTTGTTGTCATCACTTCTATGAGATGGGCCGATACAAGTACGTCATATGTTGATGTGGTTTCCGTGCTGCTGAGCACTTCAGAGATCATTAAGTTATATATGTTGGAGGCACCTACATTGATCACACTAATTGTAGGTTACATTATGGATAACTATCCCATATGTAATTAAGTGTCGTCTGGTTCTATTTTATTTTATTTTATGATCCGCATTATAATTACGATTGCATATTACTGTTTATTACATATATGTGTTTATACTTGTGGGTTCCCGCCCAGATATCTCCTCCAATGAGCATCACAGATGGTCAAACCGGAAGTGAGGTTTATAACCCATGCCCTGGGAGGAGTCTGGGTGTGGCTTCCCAATCTTTGGAAGAGGTCTCATTTATAAATAGAGCGTGGTGAGAGCAGGTCGCCCATACCCCTGTTGAAGTCCTAGCGGACGAAACGCGTCGGGTGAGGCTGACCTGCATATCCAAACACTACGCTCTTCCTGTATTTTATTGGAATTCCAATCTGCTCATTTATGGATTTTATCATGTAAGTGTATTTCTTTTTAATAAACCCCACTGGCCAACAGTATTACGCTATGTGGAGTGTTTTTACATATTCCCATTGAGGTATTCTGTGAGTTTTGTTGATGTCTTCATCTACACTGTGAGACCTACCTGTGAAGTGTATAGCTTCGAAGTGTGGCCGGACACTGGGACAGGACGGTGGAGGTGTTGATGGTGATGTCCACTCGATTGCCTTGGATATCTAGTTCCTATACGTACAAACTTCTTACTTCTGGTAAGAGTACCCCTTATCACTGGTGAAGGTGCACAGTGCATGCTGGGCTAGTGGAAGTACAAGTCACTTCATTGGGTGTTGCATACGGTGAAGGACGATTTATGAACTTTTAACATCATCTTTATTATGGATTCAATATTCATAGTTCATGGTTTTGTGTTTTTTTGTTCACAGTAATGGACTCATTATTACTTGTATTAGTTGTATTTATCACATTGGGTTGACAAGGCTGAAACCGAGTCTACCTTTTCACTGTTTATTTTGGTCTTATATACATGGTTCACTTCTGTATATATATATATATATATATATATATATATATATATATATAGCGCTGCACTTTATTATTTATTGTAGTTTATGCAATTTGGGAAGTTGTAGTGCTGGCAGCTTGATTTCACATATTTTCTTTATGTGGTAGCGTAATAGTATTTCTATTTTTCACTGTTTCCTTTTTATATTGCTGCTTCCATTAGAACCACTATGGATGTGTTTGCGTTTAGATCTGCACACACTGTTAACACAGAGGGTGTCTTCTCAGCTACAGATTCCGACTCTGAGCTGAGTGGCATCTTACTAAGGTTAAAAAATCTTATGACCTCAGAGTTGCACCTGGAATGGGACATCACATTCCTCGAGCAGTACGTAAGTGAAAAAATGGTACCTCTGGGTCTTAGATGGGATGTCCATCCCCAGCAAGGTGATATGGATGTAGATTCCTGGTTTCAGTATTTTAATGAATCTGGGGTCAAATTCCTTAGCTTCCTTACCGATCGAAAGCGGTTCAGACTCAATGCTATTAATTTGGAAATTGAGGATCTCCAAGCGAAGCTACAACCATTTACAGGGACCACAGAATCCATATCCCTATCTAATACCCTTAAAAATTGTCTTATGAAGGAAGAATCAGACCAAAAAGTTAAGAAACACAAAAAATATGTCAGAGATATCAATGACTATAAAAATAAGAGTGTGTTCTCATGGCAGAAAAAGCCTAACACAGTTATTAATGCTGAAGTCATGGAGGTTTCTGCTTCCACACAGGGGGTCAGAGAGGAGGTTGCTCCTTCTACCCCAGCACCTCCCCCTCCCCCCCTGTGAAAACAGTCACTAAAGGTAAATTCATACCAGAATCCGATAAAAACGTGGGTAGGGGTAGAGGCCCGCCTACTCAATATCCACAGGGCTACACCCCTAATCAGAGGGGAAGAGGTCATAGGAGAGGTGGAGGACATAGAAACTATGGTTCCTATTCCCATTACAATCACAGATTTGATGAGGCCTATAATATGTCTCGTTCTAGGAAAAGGCAATATCGCTCTCCACCTAGATATAGAGATAGAGATTCGCCCTATAGACAACAAACTTATAACTATCATTATGGACCTGGTCGATCACTGGTTTATACACATAACAGATTTAGTCCATTGAGGAATTACGGGTCTAGAACTCGCACTGATGTAGCTGATGAACTAACCAACACACCCTACAACTATAATCAAAATAAACCAAATCCTACTCGTGATTGGGGTTTTCCCAGAATAGGGCCTCATTCCGAGGGAGGCGGAAACCCAAGAGAGGGACCAGAGGGGGGTGGAGAGCACAAAGGAAAAAGGCCAAGGACCAAGTGGGCCATGGCATTTTTAACCTTAGCAAGGCCCCCCTCTCTGATACAGAAAAAACGGTCCTCGACAAAGGATTGAAAATTAACATACAAAGGTACCTGGTGTCAAATCCAGTGAGAACTATTAGTGTGAATCCTCAGGATGGAGTGGCCCATTCGGGCCTCTCTAATCCATCACTTTTTAACCCTTCAGCTCCGGTTGTACCAGATGTGAAATTGTTTAAAGAGATGGTGTTGAAAGACCTTGAAAATGTCAAACCTAAAGTGAACAAAAGCCAAGGGTATATTAACACAGGTTTGAGAAATTTATGTGAAAGAAAGGATCTGGTCATCCGCCCGGCGGATAAGGGAGGGGGCATTGTGGTAATGGACAAAACAGCATACCACACTGAAATGTTAAAAATCTTGGATGATACCAACATCTATTGTCACCTCCCCAATGATCCAACATCTAAATATAAAAAGGAACTTATATCAATACTGGACGGTGGGGCCAGGAATAATATTCTGAACAAAAAGGAAAGGTCTTACTTAGTTCCTCTGGCCCCCCGTATACCAGTATTATATTTCCTGCCCAAGATTCACAAAGATCCCGTCAATCCACTGGGCCGCCCCATCGTGAGTGGGATTGATTCCCTCACGTCACGTATCGGCCGGTATATTGACGGGTATATTCAGCCCTTGGTCATAAAGACTCCAGCTTACCTAAGGGATACAAAAGTCACACTAAAGTTATTAAATGATGTAAGGATAACTGAGAATACATGGATGGCCACAGCTGACGTGGCCTCCCTTTACTCCATTATCCCGCACTCATTGGGTTTAGAAGCTGCCAGATATTATTTGGCTAAAGATGGTACCTTGCCTTCCGTTCAACAAGAATTTATTCTAAAACGACTCGATTTTGCAATGACACATAACTACCTATGGTACAATAATGTTTTTTATTTGCAAATTAAGGGCCTGGCTATGGGGGCAAAGTTTGCCCCCAGTTTAGCCAACCTTTTTATGGCCAAGTGGGAGGAGGACGTCATCTATGCCCCTATTAGATCCCAATTGGTCTTGTGGGCTAGGTATATAGACGATGTCCTCCTATGGGATGGTAGTGAGCAAACACTGGTTGATTTCTTCAATACACTCAATCAGAACACCAGGGCTATCTCCCTCTTTCTCAAGTTCAGTAAGACAAATCTGGTTTTTCTTGACTTGTCCATCTTTATACAGAATGGTGTCATTAATACCAGGACACATTTCAAAGTAACTGACCATAATGGTTATATACCATTGGACAGTTACCATCATAGACCCTGGCTCCAGGGGGTACCTCAGAGCCAGATGGTCAGGCTGCGACGCAACTTTACATATGAATCTGATTATTTAACACAAGCCCAATTTTTAAAAAAGAGAATTGTGGCCAAAGGCTATGATAGCAGGGCTATAGATTCTGAGATAAAGAGAGCCTATAACCTTGATAGGGAGTTGTTGCTTGAAGATAGAGAATCTCCAGCACAAACTCAATTTAATAATGAAGGGTTTAGGTGGGCTTTCATTACGACATTTTCTAATGAACATAAGTCCATCCATAACATCTTTCACAAACATTGGGATGTTCTTAGAAGTGATCCGGTGTTAGGACCACTTCTCCCAGAAAAGGCTAAGGTTATATATAGAGGGGCTACCTCTATTCCTAATCAAATTGCCCCCAATGTTATCGACCCTCCAGCGAAACCTTCCTTTTTTAGAGACTTAAAGGGATATTTCGCGTGCAGGAAATGTAGGGTTTGTCAAGTCAACCATTGTAGGTCCAAAAGCTTCACCTCCACTGTGACGGGCCAGACCTGTCCAATTAAACAATTTACTACCTGTTCCACCAAAAATGTAGTATATATGATTACGTGTCCATGTAAGAAGCAGTACATTGGACGCACCACCCGCCCCTTTCAAGTCCGAGCAAATGAACATATTACTGGCATCTTAAAGGGGTCCACTAAGCATACGGTACCTAAGCACTTTCTAAAGTATCATGGTAGGAGTCTCAAAGGGACCACCTTTTCCATCATTGATAAATTTGAAGTTCCTTGGAGAGGGGGGGCCAGAACTAGAGGTCTATCCAGAAGGGAAACCTTCTGGATATACGAACTTTAAACCTATTGGCCCTTGGGAATCATCGTTGATTGGGACATCAACGCGTTCATAAATCAAGCGTAGACCCCCCTACTTAACATCTAATTTGGGGGGGTGAGGTGGATCACTTTTGGTCCAATGTCACCTAAGGGTTCCCGGTTATCCAAATTTCAAGCATATAGGTCTTCCAAAGGGAAGACCTATCTGGAGATCAAGACCGGGGGGGAGAGGTTCCTTGAAGTTTAAATAGTTACTACCTTTTCCACCAGGGAAACTCTGAGGATGGTACTATGAAATCTTTCACGAATCCATGGCATACGAATCACCTGGGGAAATTCTACGGTCATTATACAAGTAAACGAGCCTGAACTTTCCCCGCCCACCACGCAGGTTACATGACGAAGAATGTACCTGTGCATTAGTATATATGATGTAAAAACCACCTTGTCCATCATTTAACAAATTAACC
>BLSH010211857.1:231958-261391 GCA_018402905.1 Glandirana rugosa | reverse complement strand
TTGGACAGAGTTTAATCTGCAAATCTCAAACTCTAAGCAGCGGTATTTGAAATCTCAAATTCCCCCAACAATCTGATCGTAGAGCACGATCGTAGCGATCGTTGTTCTATGCAGAGCTTGATCTGCAACTCAAAGCAGCGGTATGTGAAATCTCTAATTTCTGCTATCTGTCCTCAGAGCAACAGCACAGACAGCAGTAGTAAAGTAATCTATCTCAGGATGCAGGATCAGGTCTTAAAATGGCTAAAATCTGTCCCTCACGCCGTCAGCTACCTTTCCCTATACTAACCCAAGGAGCATGTGACTGCAGCACTGTGACTCCAGCTTATAAAGAGGCTGGGTCACATGATGCACCGGCCAATCACAGCCATGCCATTAGTAGGCATGGCTGTGATGGCTTCTAAGGGCAAACCAGTGAAACGCTTGTTGATTGGCTGCCCTGCAGCTTCTCAACACGTGGAGTAAAATAGCAGAACCCCGGACCGAACCCGAACGATTTTTGAAATGTCCGGGTCCGGGTCCGTGCCACGGACACCCTAAAGTTCGGTACGGACCCGAACGTTACAGTCCGGGTTCGCTCAACACTACTCCTGAGTATAACGATACCACATATGTGAGACTTTTACACAGCCTGGCCACATACAGAGGCCCAACATGCAGGGAGCACCATCAGGGGTTCTAGGAGCATAAATTACTCCTCTCATTTCTTGAATTCCTCTTGCCCTTTTGAAGGCCCTGGAGCACCAGGACAATGAAAACGCCCATAAAATGACCCCATTTTGGAAAGCAAACACCCCAATGTATATTCTATGAAGCCTAATGAGTCTTTTGAACAAGTCATTTTTTCCACAAGTTTTTGGAAAATATGTAAAGAAAATGAAAACACATTTTTTTTTACACAAACATGTCCATTTATAAGATAGTTCTAACTTACACCCCAAAATATATTCTGCTACTCATCCAAGTATAATGATACCCTATGTGTGAAATTTTTACACAGCCTGGCCACATACAGAGGCCCAACATGCAGGGAGCACCATCAGGTGTTAGAAGGGCATACATTTCAAATTGAATTTGACTACCTATTATACTATTGTGAGGCACTGTAGTGGCACTAATGGGCACTGTAGTGGCATGGATGGGCACTGTAGTGGCACTGATGGGCATTGTAGTGGCATGGATGTGTCACGGATGAGAAATGATGTGGTATGGATGATCATGAATGAGGCATAAATGAGAACGGATGGGGGTGAATGAGCTATGGATGGGGATGTCTAAGCATGGATGGGGATGGCTGAGCACGGATGGGGATGGTTGAGCATGGATGGATGGCTGAGCATGGATGCATGGCTGAGCACGGATGGATGGCTGAGCATGGATGGATGGGTAAACATGGATGGATGGCTGAGCACGGATGGATGGCTCAGCACGGATGGATGGCTGAGCACGGATGCATGGGTAAACATGGATGGATGGCTGAGCATGGATGCATGGGTGAGCATGGATGCATGGTGAAAACACACCCAGAGTACCATACAGGAACAATATCCATACAAATACATTTTATTGAGATCACGTTAAAATACACAAAACAATATCACCATTGTAGAAGACAGGTTAAAATAAGACAACGTTGTCTAGCAAGTCACATGTGGCTTGTACACACTCTACTTTCATCCACACCGTCACCCTAGGTGCACCAGACTCAGAAAAAGGACTGGGGTCAATGTCTTGCACTGAACAATTCAGCATATGGACATGTCCACTATGTTCCAAGGATAATGGCTGGGGTGGGACAAAGCACTTCCCATCCAGGGTTGGCGGAAATGAGGGTGAACCACCGTGTGGTCAAAGCAGATGGCTAGATAGGGAGCAAAGGGCTAGATGCAAATTGTAGTTGCTCGATAGATGGTTGCTGTCAATTCCCCTTAGTGCCAATTGTAGTTGAGTGTCATAAAAAGTACATCATGTTCTACCAATAATCCTGTTGAGAACTGGATGGTGTGCAGGGCCCACAGAGGGCGTACAGCACCAAGACCGAAGGCACTAAGGATGAAGAAGGGGCTGGGTGCGTGTCATCCAATAGTCGATCACTGTTAGGGATAAGGTTAATGGCCCTATCTCAGTGAATCACATCACAGCTTGCAGTAACTGGATGGGCTGGAAAGGGCTATATGAGGATGGGTGTTCACCAAGCCAACTCACCATCCATTCTCTGTATGGCTGAAGCTGCTACAGCATGCCAGGAAGAGCACACCCGTTGAAAAATAGCAGCTACTTATAGGTAAGTCTCTGAGTTGCGGTGACTGAAGACAAGACAAGAGGCATAGATGCTGTGCTTATCAGAATGAATCATCATCTGTCCCTCACACTGCCATGACAAAACACAGTCTGTACACTTAACCAGTGCTGTGAGTCTGATGAGACTCAGGACAAGATTGAGCAGTAAAGATCGGAATGGTCGTGTCTCACCGGCTTCCAGGGAGTGGAGGGGCAATGTCCATCAGCAAATGAAATGCCAGATGCTTCAGCCAATAGTTCCATAAGAGCTGTGTTGCCATCTGGTGGTTGATTCCACAGGGAGCTAACAGCTGATTGTCGACTTTCCCACTGGGTGGGGGGAGGTTCGGGGCACATGTTCAGGCCTGCGGTGGTGATGCGTTGACGCGTTTCTTCCGCCAGTCACCGGACTTCCTCGGAGCAAGGAAGGCTGGGAAATAAAGTCTTTAAAATCCTAATGCTGAAACCATGTAATTTCATCTTACTACCACAGTAGGTCCTCAGTGGACCTCTCATTTTCCACATTCTGTTGTTGAGCAGAGGTATTGTATTAAGATCTTATGATTTCCCAAATAGACCACTAGAGGTCTCCAGCATGTCTAACCCTTAATGCATTCAACACATTCATATTATCATATATTCATATTAAAGAGCGATCCTAAATGGCTAAATTGAGCATGGATGCATGGCTGAGCATGGATGAGCACAGATGCATGGGTGAGCACGGATGCATGGATGGGTGAGCATGGATGCAAGGGTGAGCATGGATGGATGGGGGAGCATGCATGGATGGGTGAGCACGGATGCAAGGCTGAGCACGGATGGATGGCTGAGCATGGATGCATGGGTGAGCACTGATGCATGGGTGAGCATGCATGGATGGGTGAGCACGGATGCATGGGTGAGCATGGATAAATGGGTGGACATGCATGGATGGGTGAGCACGGATGGATGGGTGAGCATGCATGGATGGCTGAACACGGATGCAAGGTTGAGCACGGATGGATGGCTGAGCATGGATGCATGGGTGAGCACGGATGCATGGGTGAGCATTCATGGATGGATGAGCACGGATGCATGGGTGAGCACAGATGCATGGGTGAGCATGCATGGATGGGTGAGCACAGATGCATGGGTAAGCACAGATGGATGGGTGAGCACGGATGCATGGGTAAGCACGGATGCATGGGTGAGCACGGATGAGCACAGATGGATGGGTGAGCACGGATGAGGCTGAATGGGTGAGCACGGATGAGGCTGAATGGGTGAGCACGGATGAGGCTGAATGGGTGAGCATGGCTGAGGCTGGATGGGTGAGCATGGCTGAGGCTGGATGGGTGAGCATGGCTGGATGGTGTGTCACTGAATTGTCACATAGCAGTGCTGTGGGCACTACAGATCCTGCCCACAGCAGCGCTGCATCTCATCTCTCCACCTCTCCTCTCACACTGCACCGATTGGTGTGGAGAAGGGAGAGACACCGGCGCGACGGATTGACGGAGTGATCGCGTGGTAAACAAGCGCCCGTTTACCGTGATCCATAATGCGCCGGGTCTCCCGGACACGGCGGTCATGGATACTTCTGGGTACACGCCGGGGGGCACACGGGAGCACAATTCTGGGATGAGGTATAGTATGCCCTCCCAGAATATTGGATCCACCTTACGAGATGTTACATTACATGGTCAGCAAGTGGTTAAGGAGGAAGGATACTTGCAATCAATGTCCTTGGGGTGAACAGAGCTTGGACGATGATGATTCTCAAACTTGGCAGATGTTTGTGGCTTGATGGTAAAAAGAAAACTCTCCAAACTGTCCTGGCATCTCTCTTTTCTTTGGGATCAAAGGGGGGTTGACAGATGGCCTCTTGACCAATTAAGCTTCGGAGGGTTGGTCACTGGGAGGTCACCACTCATGGCCATGTCCCAGGTACAGTTTGTGATAAATATTCATATCATATAACATGACAGGTTTCCAATGTCTAATTTATCTAGTAGGAAGAAGTGGTTCCCCATATGATCTGACATAGGGGTGTCTGGACGTTATAAATTATCAGAGGAAACTAAATATGTCCATATTATGGCTGTTCTATTATTATTTTGGAAGTTATAAAACATACTGAAGTTTCAGAACTATTACTGCTAATTTGTCTGCACTCAATGTAGATTGAGCTATTTACGACAGGTATCTGTTGGTTCTCTGGATTGGGAGGGTGACAGCTTTATTAGGGTTTCCATCCTTAAATTGTGGATTGGGTAATAGACAAGTCTGTGGGTCTGATCACTGAAGTGATAAGGACCTGGCCTCAGTCAACAGTTTGTGGATTGCATAACTGAAAGAAAAAGGTAGGGGGCAAGGTCACTGTGAGATGCCCTTCACATACCAACATGGCTGAAGTGAAACACTCACAAAATGGCTGCCACGCACACAGCTAGGCCTTAGCCCAGGGTAGGACCGTTATACCTCCCCCTTGGGTGGTTGCATGGGAGGTAAGCGCCATTTCCCTCCTGACGCAACCGACTCTTGCGGGCTCTGCTTGTCGCGACAACCCATCAAGCATTGACATGGGTGATGCCTTTTTTATGCAGGATGGTGAAATCGTATTGCTGAAGAATTAAGCTCCACCGAACTAGTTTACCATTTTCCCCAGCAACACGATTTAGCAAGCTCAAGGGATTGTGATCGGTGATCACAGGGAAGTGCCATCCATAAAGGTACATTTGCAACTCCTGGAGAGCCCACATGATCGCAAGACACTCCTTTTCGACCGTGGCGTATGCTACTTCTCTGGGAAGCAGCTTCTGGCTCAGGTAGAGGATGGGATTCCTCTCCGGCATCATGCACTTGGCTCAGGACTGCACCCAATCCATAGGCAGAGGTATCAGTCTGCACTAGGAAACGGTGGGTGAAGTCTGCAGCCTGTAGCGCAGGGGCCTTAGCTAGCGCCTCTTTTAAGGCCTGAAATGCCCTTTCACATTCTGGTGTCCAAGACACCACCTGGGGCAGTTTCTTTTTGGTTAGGTCAGTCAGAGGTTTTGCCAGGCTACTATAGTTACATACAAATTTCCTATACTGTAGTAGTCAGCTGTCCCTAAGAATGACATAACCTGCTTTTTATTTTTGAGGGGTAGGCCAGGACAGTATGGCCTCAACCTTCCCTGTCTCGGGTCTCAGGGTGCCTCCTCCTACCTGGTGTCCCAAGTACTGGACATCAGTCATGCCTATCTGACACTTACTGGGTTTGACAGTCAGATGCTTTGTGTTTTGCTTTTCTATTTGGATTACCTCCTGGCAGAATGCCCCAGGGAAACTGGACAGCTGTTTTTAATCCTAACCTTTATGTAGCAAATAAAGATTTTCATGGAATTCTGGAGTTGCCGGCTACATCTTTCTTGAGGTTTGTTTCATAATCCATCATTTGCTCATTCACTTTTTGATCCCAATTATTAGATGTTGCAATATCTGTGTATGAAGATAATTCTTCTTGAAGTATACCAATATCTGCTTGAATAACAGAGGGATAATGCTCTCTTTGGGTGATAATATATTGGAACCATAATTGGTTACACTCACGCAAACTTTTAATCCAACTCTCTTTGAGATCATCATCGAGGAATGAGCATAATTAAGTAATTCTTAGACCTTCTTAGGTAATCTTCTGAATTCCCTATATTTTTGCAGTAGTAGGATGTCCCACCATTGCAACATCTCTTTTTCCAAGAGCTCTTTAACCACTTGCCGACCGGCATCTGATGGCGACAAAGTGGCTCGATATTGCAAACCGCCATCATATGACGGCGGCTGCGATATCCCTCACTGTGAGCGTGCGCACGCCGCCGGAGTAAGTAAAGTAAGTAAACACGGATCTCCGTTCTGTTAGAGGGGGAAGGGCTGTGATCACAGGCTTCCTGTATATGGAAGCCATGATCACTCCCTTCCCCCAGCCAGGCCAGCCCACATACTGTTAGAACATGCCCAGGGAACACAGTTAACCCTTAGAGCGCCCCCTCCAGGTTAACCCCTTCACTGCCAATGGCATTTACACAATAATCAGTGCATTTTTATAGCACTGATCGCTGTATAAATGCCAATGGTCCCAAAAAAGTGTCAAAATGGTCCGACCTGTCCGCTGCGATGTTGCAGTACTGCTAAAAATCGCAGATCGCCGCCATTACTAGTTAAAAAAAACCAAAAACCTCAGAAATGAATTCTCATCATCCGTAAACGCAACTTTTGCGCAAACCAATCAATAAACGCCGATTGCGATTTTTTAAACAAAAATATGAGAAAGAATATAAATCGGCCAAAAGCGATGGAAAAAAAATGTTTTTTTATATTTTTTTTTGGATTTGTATTTTAGCAAAAAGTAATAAATTTGTTTTTTTTTTTTGTAAAATTGTCGCTCTTCTTTTGTTTATAGCGGCGATCAGAAATAACGGGGATCAAATACCACCAAAAGAAAGCTCTATTTGTGGGGAAAAAAGGGACGCAAATTTAGTTTGGGTACAACATCGTACGACCGCGCAATTGTCAGTTAAAGCGACCCAGTGCCGAATCGCAAAAAGTGCTCTGGTCCTAAAGTGGGAAATCCTTCTGGGGCTGAAGTGGTTAAGTTTATAAAATAGTGAAACAATTCTACCCTCTCTTAATAAATGTGAAATGAACCTGCGCTGGGATAAAAAATGTTGAACCACAAGACTGCTGCCCTCCAGGAACTCCCTTAAAAAAGGGAGGAGAATAAAAGGAAAAAGAACAGGAATGGTGCTGTCTTTATAATACAATTGCGGACAATAAAATAATATTAATATGTATCATATACCAAGTGTATGTGTATAAAGTGTGCGTGTGCTATAAATCAATCAGTATCATCTTATGTCTTAATCATCAATTTGTGTGCAAACTATAAACAGGTAGATCTTAATAGACAAATCTGTGAGAAAAAAAGGACAACCAAATCATAAAAGTTACAGTTCGTAAAAGTCCGTAAGTAAATTGTCCGTAAAAGTCCGTAAAACCTAGTTGCATAGATTATCTAAAACATCTGATAATTATATGTGCAAAAAAATGTGCCAAACCAAAGTGGGTATTCTGTGCAGGCAATTTTGTGTGCAAAAAAGCAAATATTCCACAACTTTTTGCAGTCCGTAAATGTCCGTATAATTTTGTCCGTAAAAGTCCGTAAACGCTAGATTACATAAGTTATATTCAGTATATGTGCAAAAAAGTTGTACCAAACTAGAAATAGATATTCTGTGCCAGCAATTCTGTGTGTAAAAAACAAAAAATCCAAAAAATTGTTGCGGTCCGTAAATGTCCGTAAAACGGTGTCCGTAAAAAGACCGTAAGATTACATTTAGGTGCTAGAAGGTGGTTGTGCAAATTCACAGATACTAAGTTAGATGGCAAGTTTCGGTTTAACTTCACAATTCTAGAGAGTCAAAATGCCACTGTTGGTATTATTCTGCTAATCCAAAACCTAGTGAAACATGCTCAAAAATGGTGACTTTTGTGCTCCTCTTGTAGTATCCAGGTGACAACAGCTTGTGCTCCCCCACATATGGCCCCACTTACCGGAAGCTCCACACCCCTGCAGGGGTAGCCCGCCTTTGATAAATGGGGTCTTTGCGTCCTCCGTCCACTTTTTCCTTCGTTCCTCTTTCTAGATCACCCCTAGAAGACTCAGGTGGGACCTTAATCCCAATGATGATGTGGTGGACCCAGCCTTGATGGATGACTGGTATTCCTTATTCAACAAGTGTGAAATGGAACTCCTCACGAACATCATCAAAAGAAGACAATTTAAAATTAGGAAGGTGGAATCGCAGATAAACGAACTAAGGGGACTCATTATGCCTTTTGTAAATCACAAGGATTATAAAGATAAGGACAAAGAATTACAAGAGACAATTGCTAGATACGATACCAATATACAAAAGAAAAAACAGAAAAAATATAAAAGGGATGTCCTAGATTACACAAACAAAAAAGTTTATAAATGGCAAGTAGATATACAGCCCCATATTGATGAAGAATCCGAGACATCCACAGAGGAGGACTCTCTGGAGGAGATGGAGGAGAGGGGTTACGAGGGTGACCCTTTTTTTCTCACAGATTTGTCTATTAAGATCTACCTGTTTATAGTTTGCACACAAATTGATGATTAAGACATAAGATGATACTGATTGATTTATAGCACACGCACACTTTATACACATACACTTGGTATATGATACATATTAATATTATTTTATTGTCCGCAATTGTATTATAAAGACAGCGCCATTCCTGTTCTTTTTCCTTTTAATTCTACCCTCTGGAGTCTGTATGGTACTTGCAGTCTGGATGGTTTATTCATTATCCATGGTGTTAAATTCAAAATTGTCTGTGCTGGTGGTAAAGTCTTTTGCTAATGAAGACCGGCTCAGCTGTCTTTCTTCTATGGATATGACCATTGTCTCTTAAGGCAACTGGACAAGGTAAAACACCATCCAATGTCCACACACTGTGCTGCCCAAGTCCCCAGGAGCCCCCCTTAGTAACAGCAAACAAATACTCCTGCACAATAATGTGATGCCGGGTAGTTCACACTCAAGGATAATGCTGCCCTTCAGGATAGGAGACATCCCAGCAGTCACTAAATAATAAAAAATAATATTGTTTTAGAACATAATATTTACATTAGATGTTCATTAGTTCTTATACCTCGCATATGCCATAGATTTCCATAATATAGATCCATCAATGTTTAGCATGTTGTCTAAAGAATGCAGTACTGTGATACATGCTATAGCTAGAGCTCTTCGGCTTCCACCTAATAGAATTCTGACACAAGGATGCTTGTAGTAGCATTAATAATACACAGTCTGTGAAAATGAGGTCAACACGAGCAAGTTGAATATAGTTTTATTATCATTTATGTCAGGCTGTCACCATCCAAAGTAACTTTAGTCATCAGTGATCTCTTCCTTTCCCACTTTGGCCTCTTGTGGTAATAGACACTAAAATGGCGGCCACCAGCACCTGAAGATGACATCATATTCATGGGGCTCCTGGCGAGCAGGAAATTACATCCTTCCAGTTGCGCGTGTTGGAGCGCAAGCAAGGCGGCGTGTGGCCCAGGCACCAGCTATGGAAGGATACAGTAGTAATGAGACATCACCTGTACAGCGGTGTGGCGGCAATGGTAGGAGACTAAAGCATCAGCTGTACATATAGATACAGTGAATACAATGCCATATGCTATTCTAGGAATGCATGCCTATAGAGCACCAATAGAGTTCTGCATTGTATCTGCTATGGCTATTCCTACCAATAGCTATCTTCCGCCTTAGGCTGAACCCTCCCCCAGGCTCTTGTGGGGTGTGTCCTATTAGTGTTGACAGCTGGCGGGTAAAGACGCCGGGTTGCATGCAGGATGGCAGGTACATTTTCCCTAGGTTTAAGCTGTATGCAGACTTATACCACTAAGGGGAGTCTTGCAGGTGTTGAGGTAATGAGCGCAGCTGAAGTGAGCTGGCTCATTAAGGCCTCTACAAGAACTCCCAGCAGGGATAGATGAGTGCTCCACCCTGGAACCAGGTTCTGTGTCAGGACAACAGACTGGGGAGTGTTACAGCTTGTGTGGTAAGAAGCCTGTGTGGCTGACTGTTCAGTGAGAGATAGGAGCTTTGTACAGCAGTAGGCTGTACCCAGCTGACAGACAGGGAAACCTATTGTGTAGTCAGTGGCCAAGGGGCCTAGGATTTATTTTGTTGTTTGTTTTGCTGTTTTCAACATTGAATGTAGTGAGAATAAACTATTTTTTTTTCATCTGAAACTGCTGTCTCGCTGTGCCTAACTTGTGTAGTGAACCCTTCCAGGGGGTCAAACACACCCACTGCCTAGCTACAAACCTTACAATATATACTGGGCATAAGGAGTCACTGCTGCTAAGCTCTGAAGAAGAAAGCGTGCCTTCGAAAAAAGTCAGCTAGCATCAGCCCTGACATCCTCTCTTGTGTCAGCCGGAGACTTGTGGTTCCAAGATTGAGTGCCACGGAGTGGTGGCTAAGACAAGGGATGATTTCCCACATGTTTGTGAGTAGATTTATTTGATTTTATTAACAAACCTACTAAGGATAAGTAAGCCTACTAGGCTGGTGCGCCCTCTTCTTCTTTATTATTCAGTTACTACTGGGATGTCCCCTATCCTGGAGGGCAGCAAGGCCGTAGGAATTATCCCTGGAGTGTGGACTACTCAGCATCACATTATTGCGCAGGAGTATTTGTTTGCTGTTACTAAGAGTCTCACTCTTACCCTTCTCTGCCTGCATTTCTAAGTGTGCCTGAGCTCCCTATTGTCATCTCTGACTCAGATTTGGAGTCCTCAAAGTCTACTCCTGGAGAGGCTGATTATGAGCAAACAAGAGGTTGTTTCTAACTTGATGCAGTACGTACTACCCTGAGTTTAGAGGATCAGCCTGCTGTTTCTGGATCCTGGGTCTTCTATGAAGACTCAAAACAACCTATATGATCCTGGACTCCTCATGATGATGATTAGCAGCTTTTTCCCTTTAAAAGGGAATTTATTGATAAATTGTCCCTGCCCATTGTAGATGTTCCAGTGATCCATTTTAACAAGCATGCCAAAAACCGGTTGATGGTTTTCTCACCTTTTAGGATTTCACTGTCAGGTAGACTATCTACTTAGTTCTCAGTATGAATCATCTGGAGTTATTCTCTGTCTTCTGTTGATAGTGACTTTGATAATCGCAACTATGTCACCCACCAAAAGTAAAAAGTGGACTCTTCCACCACAAGGGCAAACTCTGAAGCATTATGCTTCAGATGTGATGACCTCCTACAAGTATCTGCTCTTGTGTCTTGCTCAGGATGAGCAGGACACCTTGAAACACAAGTATCTGTTTATATGCGTTGCATTTTGGATGCACACCTTGTACACCAAGGATAATGCCTAAGGGACATATGGTTCACTTGCCATTTAAGGGAAATTGTCAGACCTGCCCTTGATACTGCCATTAGTGATGCCACTGGTGGACAGAGTTTGCTTCCGTCTGAATGTAGATCAGTTGCTGGTGTAGTGTCCCCTTTGGCTCCGAGTAAATAACGAGAGGAGAGCTTCTGATGGGTGCAGTACTTTTATTCCTTTCCTCAAATGTGTGCAGTAGGGTTGAACACCAGAGGTTAATCCTTTTAACCCCTTAAGCACTGTGAAAACTGTAAAATGACATACAATACATTTGTTTACAGAGATCTCCAAAAAAGGGGGTTACAACAAAAATTACAAATGTGGAGTTCAGTTATCCACACACATATCTAAATTACATTAAATATGTAAAGAAACGTGACTATATGTTCAAGGATTTGGATTGTCTACAGCACATCTTTCAACTAACAGCATGGACTCAATTTATGCCCCAAAAGCATATATACATTTATAGACAATGCACCTTTGTTGCATGCCTCGCTCTGCTTGCCAAGAGGGCCCAACTTTAAACTTTAGAAAACTTCAATAACAATCGCCTTCCACGAGGTGCTGCTGACTTGCTTTACTTCTGAATGCTGAATCACAGAGTGCCCCTTTTTCCAAAACTAGAGGAAGGAGGAGGGGTCTGACGATTAAAACATTCCCCAGGGAAACAAAGGGAAGGCATAAAGGTTCCACCTGTGGCAGTCAGTGCTGAACAAGGGTTTAAAGTAACAAGCGGACAGTTACAGCTGGGGTGGAGGAATACAAACCTTCATCTATTACTGTAGTAGTAATTCATAAGATAACAGAGCCTATCTCCCAATTAAGCTCCAAGTTGAAGTCAGAGGTCCTCTAATCCCTCTGCTCAGCCTTTCGCATGTAGGTGCACTCCCATGTCTGTAAATGGGGGCTGTTTGTTCATCCTGCTAGCTTTCTTGGTAGTTTAATCTATCCTGCCCTCAATTTGCATGCACAGGCTTTCCCCTATAGCTTCCATTGTAGACCTTTCAGTCAGGCACTTCCTTCAGCTGCTCTTCATCACCCTTTTGCTATTGCTGCATCCTTTTGAGCGCCTTCCCATGTTTGTTTTTGGTTCCCTGCACCCTGTGACTTCTATTTGCAGCTCTAGTAGGAGAATATTATTAGGCATGATATTCCACTCAAACTCACACTCCACCCCACAAAGGAGTCCTTTTGTCTATGGGTGGATGCACCCCTTGTGACGCTTGACCCACCTCAGTCCTATTCCTCTCCTGAGGGACTGACTGATCTATAGGGTTGACAAGAATCAGTCCTTAGGGCACATTTTCATAGCAAGAACCTGACTCTTGTGTCCTCCAACAATTCTGAACCCTGTTCATAGCACTGACCTTGACCTCAACCCTAGTGCAACCCCATTGTGGAAGCTCAGGAAATTTCTCATAAAGAGTCAGTTTCCTGAATTATCACAATTGTGTGTCCTATCATCTGTAAACCTTATCTAGGTATGATTTGATTTGCCAAATATTTAGCACCAGTAATCTTGGATGACCTTCGCGTGGAGCTGTTTGGCTAATGTCCATACTAACAATGTCCATTGTTTGGCTCAAGCTCTTCCTAACAAAATCCATTCCTGGTGGATCTTTGACCCTTCCCTTATGTATATCAGACCTTTCCCCATTTAGTTCTTTTGAGATTTTTAGAATTATTGGGGAATTATTGGGGAATTCCTAATAGTATGGTTCTGCCTTTGTTGCACAGTCTCTCAGTCCCTTTTGGCCTTTACTTTCAAGCTAGGGGGTTTGGAATCTGGGCAAGGTTTCAACCTGGTTTCTACAATCAAGACATTAAAAAAACTCCTAGTCAGGGAGGGGAGAGCCCATTCTCTCATCCTAAGTGGACTTCCATTACTGATGTATCCTTTTTCATGCCCCTTGAATCTAACTCTTCAGAACAGACAGTCCCTGAGTCTTTAGGGGATCCTTTTATTGGTTGGTCTTCTAACCTGAAATCCACTGCAAATTATCTGTATACTGCAGGACCTTCACCTCCAGAAAGGTTTGGGAACTTTGGGCCAGGTGACCTACTCTATACACTGGACCACACTGAGTGCATCATTTGTGACTACTCTGTAGGGTTGCCATCTCATCCCTTTAAACCCGAAAACATATTGATTACACGGGTTCTCAGGCTAATTGAATGCAGATAAGGCACCAAGTGAGGTTAATTACCACCTTAATCAGCCACAGAACCTGTGTAATTAACATGTGTTCAGGTTTAAAGGGATGAGGTGGCAACCCTACTACTCCGTCTTTCTTAGAGTTAAGATAATGCCTTCCAGATCCCCTCCATTGATGATCCCCACATTCAAGTGTGAAGGTTTAACACATAAATGCCCCTCCTTTCCTCTTTGGAAAGAGAATACCTCAGGAAATACCCTTTGATCTTGCCAGAAATGCAGTGTTATTGTAAGTTCCTATGAGTTGCATCAAAGAATCCAGTAACTTCCCTCCTGGTTAATTTCTGTAAACTATCAATTTACCCTTCCCTCATGTAATGGAGATGAAACACTATGCACAAGTTTGTAGCCAATATCATGAAATGTGTTATTTACAGGATTACTGGGTAAAAAGAAAACAAGTGTAGCTACCAAACCAAGGACGAGCAAACTGCAATATATTACATTTCTTGTTTTGGATTCAAATACACTTTAATGTTTTTATTAATTTGCCAGTGTTTTAACCTCCTGTAGATAGCAGTATAACACAACAGTTTGACCATTCCTTATTTCCTGTGTCCCTTAATGGACTTTAGCTGTTACAGTAAGCACAGGAGAAAAAGACAAGGACCCATGATGGCAAGTGTATGGACTGAAGACTAGGGATGGGCCCGATGTTCGAGGCGAACGTAAGTTCTGCACACAATGGGACGTTCGCGGCAAATTTGAGCGCCGCTGAACGCCTCATAATGCAGTGCGAGGCCACGGGGAAATGACACCCGTTGATTGGCTAAAGCATGCACTTGACCTGCATGCTTTGGCCAATCACAGTGCGCTCTGCAGAAAGAGCCATGATTGGGCAAAGGCAGGGTGCCTTTGGCCAATCATGGCTCAAGGGGCTAAGTCCCCGCCCCACACGGCCGTATATAGTGTGTATAACGTGGAAATAGAGAGAGGTTAGGCAGTTTAGTTAGTGGCATGTAGGCAGTGCAGTATATGGATACAGTGTAGATAGATTATATACAGCCCGTGCAGGCAGTATAAGAATATATATACAGTATATATACAGTATAGTATATATATATATATATATACACAGTATCTCACAAAAGTGAGTACACCCCTTAAATTTTTGTAAATATTTTATTATATCTTTTAATGTGACAACACTGAACAAATGACACTTTGCTACAATGTAAAGTAGTGAGTGTACAGCTTGTATAACAGTGTAAATTTGCTGTTCCCTCAAAATAACTCAACACACAGCTGTAACATAAATATAACGTGTAAGATAGTTTGCCTTAGCAATATGTGATGTGATTTATAGAAATAGTATAATTGTGGATGTAGTTTAATTCTAAGTGATGAAAAGTATAGCATGCAATCTTAACCATGCCATATGTCATTTCATTAGCATGTAAATAGAACTAAGCAAGCTAAAGAGTCCAGTTGATCCATTTGACACCTAGACACTAATAAGAGTTCCCAATCAGAGTAATCACAGCTTGTCACCTTCTTTGAGCTTCAAACAGGAGTTCTAACGTCCCTGGCTTCAGAAAATGCAGGGGGCGATTTGCTAGGTCCCACAAAGTCTACAAGCTTTGATAAGTATCAACAGATCAAAACAATACGTTTCATCTCTCATAAAAGCTGAAATATTAGCGACAGAGAGATGAAAATAATTCCTTTGGATCGTACGGGTAATAAGCTACCAGCCCACATCACTATATATATGTAGCTGGTTTTGGGTCTCAGGAAAACGCACAAAACCGTTAGGTGGCACTAGGCTGCGGCAGGTAGATTGTGTTTGGCACTGTCGCGAATGGGAAAAGGCGTTGGTTTTGGAAATCCTATCCATTACCCAGTGTTCAGTGTTCTGATCCAGTTTGACGTTGGTCGTTTTGGAACATGAAACATCCTGTGGGCTGGGACGGGAACACCCCCCAGAGTTGATTGCCCAGGGGTTAACGTCCAGCCCACATCCATATTCCAATAAATTGGGGAGTCTCATTGTTCCAAGTTGTCCCCTCTACGAAGTCAGTTCTAAACTGAGAGGCTTCCATCCATTCTTGATATTACTTCTGTCCAGGGATAGGCTGCAGTAACATAACGCTTATTTCTGCTTTTTAACTCCCTTTTATTTTTATAGTGAATTGCAAATTGTTTGCATTGTCTGTTCATCTTTTGTATTTTTTGTAACTTTTTTTCTTTGTACATATTTTATACACTGCCCACTTTCGGGATATTAAATGTTAAAATTAATAAGTGACTTCTGTGTACTAACCTAGAACTCATATCTCTAGAGCGTTTGATGTATTTTAGTGCCTAAATACTCCGTTTAAGCTACGTGCCAATCGGTGTGCAATTGCTCTGTGTGTGGGCAGATTGCATGCAGATTGTAAACTAATAGATCTGCCAGACGGAGATCTGTGTGTGTGTGGTGGCTCAGCAGACCAATCCGAGGATAAACGGCTGAGTGGTGGCAGGCTATCATTTACTGTGGGTCTGGTGTGGGGACAGTGGGAAGAGTGATTAGCACCGGGGTTTTAGTTTGCAGGATAGCTAGAGAAACCCTAGCAGTGGGTATTAATTGCTAGAGTGCTCCCCAACCCTTAGAGTGCACCAGATTGTATGTAAGATTTGTATCTGCCTGTGTGTGGTCAGCCAGCTGGATTGGAGTGGAGTCTCCCTCTAGTGGTGGCCGAAGGTAGTGCAGGCTGTGAAAGCACAGTGAAATTTTACGGCAGTATAAGTTCCCCCTTATTCCCTCATATACTCCCAGTCACAGAGCGCACGTCGCGGTTAGCTAGTCGCCATGGGAGTGTGTGATTCGTGACAACAGCCATTAATGTCTAAACCACTGGCAACAAAACTGAGTACACCCCTAAGTGAAAATGTCCAAATTAGGCCCAAAGTGTCAATATTTTGAGTGGCCACCATTATTTTCCAGCACTGCCTTAACCCTCTTGGTCATGGAGTTCACCAGAGCTTCACAGGTTGCCACTAGAGTCCTTTTCCACTTCTCCATGATGACATCACAGAGTTGGTGGATGTTAGAGACCTTACGCTCCTCCATCTTCCATTTTAGGATGCCCCATAGATGCTGCTTGACCAGTCCATCACCTTTACCCTCAGCTTCTTTAGCAAGGCAATGGTCGTCTTGGAGGTGTGTTTGGGGTCATTATCATGTTGGAATATTGCCCTGCGGCCCAGTCTCCAGGGAGGGGATCATGCTCTGCTTCAGAATGTAACAGTACATTTTGGCATTCATGGTTTCCTCAATGAACTCCCCAGTACCGGCAGCACTCATGCAGCCCCAGACCATGACACTCCCACCACCATGCTTGACTGTAGGCAAGACACACTTGTTTTGTACTCCTCGCCTGGTTGCCGCCACACACACTTGACACCATCTGAAAGTTTATTTTGGTCTCATCAGACCACAGGACATGGTTCCAGTAATCCATGCCCTTAGTCTGCTTGTCTTCAGTAAACTGCTGGCTTTCTTGTGCATCATCTTTAGAAGAGGCTTCCTTCTGGGACGACAGCCATGCAGACCAATTTGATGCAGTGTGCGGCGTATGCTCTAAGTACTGACAGGCTAAACCCCCCACCCCTTCAACTTCTGCAGCAATGCTGGCAGCACTCATACATCTATTTACCAAAGACAATCTCTGGATATGACGCTGAGCAGGTGCACTCAACTTCTTTGGTTGACCATGGCAAGGCCTGTTATGAGTGGAACCTGTCCTGTTAAACCACTGTATGGTCTTGGCCATGGCGCTGAAGCTCAGTTTCAGGGTCTTGGCAATCTTCTTATAGCCTAGGCCATCTTTATATAGAGCAACAATTCATTTTTTCAGATCCTCAAAGAGTTCTTTGCCATGAGGTGCCATGTTGAACTTCCAGTGACCAGTATGAGAGAGTGAGAGCGATAACACCAAATTTAACACATCTGCTCCCCATTCACACCTGAGACCTTGTAACACTAACAAGTCACATGCCACCGGGGAGGGTAAATGGTTAATTGGGCCCAATTTGGACATTTTCACTTAGGGGTGTACTCACTTTTTGTTGCCAGCGGTTTAGACATTAATGGCTGTGTGTTGATTTACACTGTTATACAAGCTGTACACTCACTACCTTACATTGTAGCAAAGTGTAATTTCTTCAGTGTTGTCACATTAAAAGATATAATAAAATATTTACAAAAATGTGAGGGGTGTACTCACTTTTGTGGGATACTGCATTCAGTGTAGACTATATACAGCGCATTCGGTGTAGACTATATACAGTGCATGCTCGGATAAGGGTCTGGCATAGCTTTTAAGGGGAACTCCACGCCAATTTTTTTTTTTAAATGACATAGGGTCCCCCCAAAAATCCATACCAGGCCCTTCAGGTCTGGTGTGGATTTTAAGGGGAATTCTGTGCCAAAATTAGAAAAAAAATGGCGTGGGGGTCCCCCCAAAGTTCATACCAGGCCCTTAAGGTCTGGTATGGATTTTAAAGGGAACCCCGTGCCAATTTTTTTTTAAAAAATGGCATGGGGTCCCCCTCAAAAGCAGCCTAACAGGGCAGGAGGGGAGGATGAGCAAGTTCTGTTCCAGGCCCGTTCCAGGCCACATGCCCTCAACATGGGGAGGGTGCTTTGGGGTCCCCCCAAAGCACCTTGTCCCCATGTTGATGGGGAGAAGGGCCTCTTCCCCACAACCATTGCCGGTAGCTGTGGGGGTCTGTGGGGGGGGGGCTTATCGGAATCTGGAAGCCCTCTTTAATAAGTGAGCCCCTAGATCCTAGCCCCCCCCATGTGAATGTGTATGGGGTACATTGTACTCCTACCCATTGACAAAAAAAGTGTCAAAAAAGAAAAAAAACAGAACAATTAGGAACAAGTCCTTAAAAATTAAAAAAGAAAAAAAAAAGTCATGATGTAATCTACGCCAATCACGGCGTGCGACAGACGAAACAGAAAAATACCCGAAAAAGCTCCTCCTCGATAGGAGGCTCCCGCCGACTGCTGTCTTTTTCTGTTTGACAGCTCTTATAAAGGCTAGAGCAGGACCATCGGGTGACATAAGTGGGTGACCCCGCCTCCTTCTGACATCATGTGTTTTTTTTCTTTTTTGACACTTTTTTGGTGAATGGGTAGGGGTACAATGTACCCCATACTCATTCACATAGGGGTGGGGATGGGATCAGATTCCGATAAGCCCCCCGCCCGCAGACCCCCACAACCACAGCCCAGGGTTGTGGGGATGAGGCTCTTGTCCCCATCAACATGGGGACAAGGTGCTTTGGGGTGGGGGGCGCAGAGCCCCCCTGCCCCAAAGCACCCACCCTCCATGTTGAGGGCACGTAGCCTGATACGGGTCAGGAGGGGGCGGATGAGCGGCCTGCCTGACCAGGTTGCATGCTCAGATAAAGGTCGGATATAGATTTTGGGGGAGACTCCACGTGAATTTTTTTTTAAATTTTGGCATGGAGTTCCCCTTAAAATCCATACCACCCCAAAGGGCCTGTTTGGACTTGGAGGGGGGACCTCCACACAATTTATTTTTGTGATTTTTATCTATATTGCAGGGAGCCAGCAATACATTACAGCTGCAAGCGATTTTAAATGACAATTTTTCCTTCAGAAATGTCATTTTACTACAGCACTGTTCTAAACATCACACAGATGCGACACTTTACAGGCAGACCAAGGGGACCCCCCAGGCACAATATTTCATTTTTAAGTAAGCATTATTAAAATCACTGCTCCTGAAAAAACAATTGATTTAAAAACTTTTTTTTGCATTGATACATGTCCCCTAGGGCAGTACCCGGGTCCCCATACATTTTTTACAGCAATAACTTGCATATAAACCTTTAAAATTAGCACTTTTGATTTTTCATGTTTGTGTCCCATTGATTTTAATAGGGTTTGCATGCTTCACAAATTTTTTGCCTGTTCGCAAGTTCTGGTGCGAACCGAACCGGGGGTTGTTCGGCCCATCCCTACTGAAGACCCATGGAATAGATTGTTTCTATAACCGAAAAGGGTGTTGGTGCAAGTGTTAATCTGGAGTCATGTTGACTTGCAGTACAAAGTGCAGTATAATGTGCGTTAATATGCATAGCATAGCATATGATGTGTTTTCATTGATTTCAATAGAAAAATGCATTACGGTTAGATTGCATAGATATAAATGGGCCCTAAAACTTAAGAAACAATATTATAATTATTGTTTTAGCATACTGCTAAATAGGGGAAGCAGTAAAGGTTTTTAACTTTAAATTATATGGTATATACTATCTATTTACAATTTTGCATTCCTTCGATTTTTACTGTTTTGCAAAAAAGACACATTATTAAATTTATAGCGTGATTACAATTAACAATTTTATAAAAATAATGGTTTTATTGTTTCAACTGTGTACACATTTTGGAGGTTATTTTATATTTGTGCACGCTAATGATTTTAGTGTATTTTTATTGAAATTTTAACTTTGATAAACATTTGTGCAACTATTATGAGACATACAAAATCAACAGTACCACCTTTAACCATTTGGCCTTTAGAAGGTTTTACCCCCTTCATGACAAGGGCATTTTTTGCTAATCAGCACTGCTCTAATTTAGCTGCCAATTGCTTGTCATCAACACTGTATGGAAATGAAATGTATATCTTTTTTTTACACAAATAGAGCTTTCATTGGTGGTATTTGATCACCACTGGGTTTTTTTAATCTTTTACTATATAAATGAAAAAAGACTGTGCATTTTGAAAAAAAATCTGCTATAAAACAAACATAGCCCCCCAAAAAAATCTAATTTCTTCATAAATTTAGGCCAAAATATATTCTACTACATGTCTTTGGCAAAAAAAAATCCCAATAAGTGTACATTATTTGGTTTGTGTGAAAGTTATAGTGTCTACAAACTATGGTATAAACACTGGAATTTATGCAGCCATAGACCTTATATGAGTAATGGGAGTGATTAGCGACTTATAATTGGACTGTGATGGTGTGGCAGGCAATCTGGCACTAACAGACACTGGCTGGGAGGGACACTGACAATGCTAGTTACACTAATACAGTGATCAGATATAATACTGTACACTGTACTAATAAATCTGGCTGGGAGGGGGTTAACATCTGGGGCAATCTGTTGGAAAAAGCAATGGCATGTAATGTAAAGTACTGTGAACTATATACTGTATGCATTATACCTATCTATGCAGCAGGTGGCGCTGTAGTATTATAGAGTATAGTACATGCATTCTATGATATAACAGGATGTACCTTCTGTATCTAAGTGTGCACTTGTTTTGTTGTTTTCTTCCTGTCTCATGTAAAGACATGTTCTGATATGTCTCCATGAAAGTAAAGTGTATTGCTGTATACAAGAAGCTTCCAGCGCACAATTTCAATACTCTGATAACACAATAAAGGGGTTGACTGTGTGCCTAACAAGTGTAATGTGTGTTGCTTTTACTCACAGATATGGCTGTTTTTTTCTCCCTGCTTTTCAGAGAGAAGAAACAGCCAGATCGCTGTTCTGTTTGTAAACACAGAACTCTGTGATTTGATTGGACACAGCCGATCAGCAGGTTTCAGTCTAAATAATTGGCTGTGCAGTGTCCAATCACAGCATGGGTCAGCAAGGGGCATGCACATGTGTTCCGCAAATTCGAAAGAAAATCCGGCAATGTACATGTACATTGCCCTGCCTGCACCTGCCCCCCGCTTGCAGTAAATTTACTGTGAGTGGGTTGGTAAGTAGTTAAATTGCTTTGTGGTTCTATGGGCCATGTTAGAGGTTCTACAAATTGAGGAATAAAATGTGATTTTTAAAAAAAAATGTTTCCTGCAGGGACAATAACAACAAAGCTATCTGCACGAAATTGGCTGCTACCATACCTCTTTTCCACTTAGTTGCACAACTCGATGCAGGAAATCCACATTCTATGCACGTTTCCCACACTGCGTTCAAAATGTACTGGTTGTGCAATCTACTGCAGTTGGCAATATTAGCCTAACAAGACCCCAAACGCAGATGCACTACTTTTTGTGCGATCCAATGCAATTTCAGCCCGTTCAAATGAATGTGCTGGAAGTCGTGTCGCAATGACTTCCAGCCCTGGAGACACAACAGGAAATGAGGAGAAAGCTCTCCTAAATGAAGGGAATTCCCTCTCTGACAGTTGTCACTTGAACAGGTATCCACATTGAAAGATAATTCCTTTTCCCAGTCCTGTTCTGGTGACAGCGGTAAAATCCTGGATTTTTCATCACATTTTGTCCTCCAATGGTCACCAGGACAAATAGAGAGTGAATCTCCCTAGTAAACAGAGACAGGAAAATGGACTTGACAGTGGCTGTAACACTTCAATGCTCTATCCAAAACTAAGAAATGAAAGTTTGAGCTTCAGAAATACATTCAATCTGCTTCTTTTGTCCATTGTTCTGGTCATTAGACACCCTTGAGACATGTACAAATAAAAGGGCCACTATATTAACAGCAAGTCCTGGGATTCAAGGGCTGCCTGTTATTAGGGATACGGCGTTAATACCTATTGCTACAGGATCACAAAGAATACATACATTCCAAGTACAAGATTCTGTTTCATGGGCTTCCTCCCTTGAGGTCAAGGTTTTTCAGTTAGTTCAGTTGAGGTTGATTATTTTACAGGCAGGATACAGAGTTGGCTGAAAGGAGAGTCCTTAAAGAGAGGGGTTAAACATACATAATCAATATTTGGAGATCAAAATTAGATATGCAAAAATATCCTGTTTGGAAACCATGATATTCTTGTGAAATTTGCAGAGAAAAGAAACTGTCCATAGGCAGGCAATATTAAAATGGGTTCGTTATGCAATCATTCACAATACAGTACTTATATTAATATTTGTGGATGTCAGAGCATAGTAGGGTATGTATTAAAATCATGCAGCAACCACTTCCCTAAGAATGATGAAATGAATAGGTTACTTATAAATTACCAGATTCCAGGATTTGCTTGGAGGCCGGCGTTCCTGAATAATGCCTTGATCACACATGGGGCCAGGGGGTTGGGGTTAAAAACATTCAAATCAGGATGTCCAAACAAAGCCAGAATTCAGTGTCTGATTGCTTACTTTAGGTCAGTGACTCAGAGAATTGAATGCTCAACTCCGGGATCCAAGTCCACATCCTCAAGTGGTCCCTCCATCATGAGTGTATTTGATCTATTTTTCATACAGTATACTTACCGTTTCCAGATGTCTTCGGGTTGGTGCTGGGAGGTATTCAATGAAGAAGAGATTGAAACTGGCATAATGAAGTGCAATGCACCCTGGCGATGTTTCCTCAGGGGGGCGGGCCCATGACACCATGGACTCACAGAATGTGACAGTAGGCATCTTTCAACCTGGAAGACCCAGGACATCTAGTGGTAAAATGGAATTACTGCAGGAGACTGCACCATTGAGGAAGTTAATTTTGCAACCTGAACATTCTTTTTATTTTTACAATGGCTTAGAGTTGCCACCTCATCCCTTTAAACTCGAACACATATGAATTACCCAGGTTCTGAGGCTAATTTAATGCAGATAAGGCACCAAGTGAGTTTAATTACCACCTTAATCAGCCTCAGAACCTGTGTAATTAATATGTGTTCAGTTTTAAAGGGATGAGGTGGCAACCCTACAATGGCAGAGGCACCATACAAATACAAAATTCCAGGACTGGGCATGAGATCCTGACAGCAAGGATCATAAATTACATATTGTCATGGATCAGCAACAAAGGAAGTAGATCCATAGCTTTAACATGCAAGGTTCTGCTGCTACCTGTTATCCAACAATACATGTTCAAGACTGGTATTTCACCTGCAGTAAATCAGCTACAAGCCCAGCCAGGCTTTCTCCCTTTCTATTTAAAGGAGAAGTATAGTCAAAGCTGTACTTCCCCTGTGGATCACAGGAGTGCAGAACAATCTGCACTCCTGTGACCCATTTTCAGCAGACAGGGTGCTGACATCACAGATCCCCCATGTTCCCAGTGACCTTGCTAGGGGTCTTCTATTGCCTTCCAGTGTGATCTCTGTACCTCCAATGTTCCTTGGATCATCCAGCTTATCCCCAGTGACTCTGTTGGGTTCAATTACTAAAGACAAATAGACTGTGAACTTTGCAAGTACCGTTGCACTTGTTTTCCCCAAAGCTTAGTGAATGTGGTGAAGCTCTGCTGATTTATATCAACCAATCATGTGCAAACAAAAATGCTGTTTATTTTATTTTGCTTGCACCTGATTGCGTGTTCTTTACAAAATGAAGCTTCCCTACATTCACTAAGCTATGGAGAAAATGAGTGCAACTGCGCTTGCAAAGTGCCCAGTCTATTTTTCTTTAGTAAATAAAACCCTTGTGTGTTCCTTTCTGCAACCCAAATCCCTGCACAAGTTATATCATCTGAGTACCCTCTGAGCACTCCAGCCTACCTGTGCCCCTGTTTTCATTGTGTACTTCAGCCAGCATACAGCCATCCCGCACCTTTATGGTTCCCTGTGTGTTCTGGCCTGCCATTCATTGCCTGCACCTGTGCACTCCAGACTGCAGCCTGTGCACTCCAACCAGTGATCTTGGTGACATCCACCTCCAGTGTCTGAGTGTTTTCCTGCCAGGTTGACTGTACATCCTACTGACCTGTGATTCCAGTGTCTTATCATTGCAAGGTGCTTACCTTTATATTAGCATCCAGATTCTAGTAGTTGCTTGCTCTGGTAAGTCACAGGGTTGCACTGGGTTCACCCACTGGTGCCAACAGGTATCCTGCCTATCTAAGACTCCTCATGCCCTTCAACTGTATCCAGCATACCTACATTGCCTGAGACCCCTGTGTACCTTTGTGCTCCTTGTACATCTCGTCACCCATGTGTTCCAGTGAGTTTCAGCATCCCAGAGACCTCTGTGCCGCAAGTGACTTCTGCTAGTACCCCTGCTTCCCTGCAAGCCCAGCACTCCAGTGCTGCAAGATATCCCTGCACTAGCAAATAAATAAACAATGACTAGCTGGTATAACCCCTCCCACTTTCAACATGCCTCAGTTTTTTGCAAGTGTTCTAGGATAGACATTTTTTTCAAAATTCTATTTTTTCATTTTTTTTCTACTGATCAAAGTTAACTTTTTTTTTTTTTTAAAGCATTTTCTTCTTTCTTCTCTAAAAAATCATATTTTTTTCCAATCAACATTCCATTACATGTTGCTTGAGTTTGTCTCTATACACAGCTACCGGGATTGGCATATCCTCAACAACAGCTTTGGAAGCCATACCCAGAATCCACTGAACAAGACAATTTACAGTGCTTGCCTGGACTTTACGGCAATGGGTTACACATTGTGGCGCTTTCCTGACCTGAGTGTATTGTGTTAGTTAGTGCTTCTTGAGTCCAGAGCCATGGCACAGCCTCTGGTGTTACCCAGTCTCTGAAGGCTCACCATTATCATTATTTTCTGATGTTTTATATGGAAAGGGTTGATGCTGAAGGGATGAGTGATGTTAGGAGTGTGTGTGCTCCGTGCTCATGTCCTGCACAGATTCAGAAAGAGTTAACATTTCCCACTACTGCTCCTTGTCACAAATGACATTGGGATCTTCCTTGGTTGATCTTTGATGTCCATCTACAGTGATCTGGTCACATCAAGCTGTTTAAGCCTCTCCTGCTTCCAGGTTTAGACATACACCCTGCGTTAACTTGCCCCTATCTTGCAGTGCAACCTGCCAGATCCAGGGGTGTCGCTAGGTGGGAAAAAGACCAGGGGCTTGGTTTAAACTAAATAATGGATGTGGCTCAATGGGGGTGTGGTTCAAATCTGAGATGAATGAGGGATGGAGGGAGAAAGAAATAATGAAATAGGGAGGGAAGGAGAGATAAGGAAAGAAAGAGGGGTGGAGGGACAGCAGGCCCAGATCCTACATCACAATACAATATGTGTATTCCAGAAAGTTTAACAATCAGCAGATAAAGATACTCCAATCACCTGGTGTTAGTGCTTCAATCATCCCGGCACCTGGGTTGGTATGGTGTCAGGATGATTGAAGTGCATTATTTCTATTATTACATTGTAATATGAAATTAAATAGTTCAACTCATCTTAATAAAGAATGAGTGGGAGCCCTGAGCGTGTCACTTGCCACATCGCCTGCCACCAGATGTCATCAGGTGTCCCCAGCAGAGTGCCTCCTTCCATTAGGTGTGTCCCCAGCAGAGTGCCTCCTTCCATCAGGTGTGTCCCCAGCAGAGTGCCTCCTTACATCAGGTGTGTCCCCAGTAGAGTGCCTCTTTACATCAGGTGTGTTCCCAGCAGAGTGCCTCCTTACATCAGGTGTGTCCCCAGCAGAGTGCCTCCTTACATCAGGTGTGTCCCCAGAAGAGTGCCTCCTTACATTAGGGCAGTGGTTCTCAACTCCAGTCCTCGGGACCCAAACAGGCCAGATTTTAAGTATTACCTTGGGGAGATGCAGACTAGAATACTGCAATCACTGATCAGCAAATTATATCACCTGTGATGTCTTTCCGTTATCCTGCAAACCTGGCCTGTTAGTGGGTCCCGAGGACCGGAGTTGAGAACCTCTGCATTAGGGTGTCCCCAGCAGAGTGCCTCCTTACATCAGGTGTGTCCCCAGCAGAGTGCCTCCTTACATCAGGTGTGTCTCCAGTAGAGTGCCTCTTTACATCAGGTGTGTCCCCAGCAGAGTGCCTCCTTACATCAGGTGTGTCCCCAGAAGAGTGCCTCCTTACATTAGGGTGTCCCCAGCAGTGTGCCTCCTTACATCAGGGTGTCCCCAGCAGAGTAGAGTTCCTCCTTACATCAGAGTTTCCTCAGCAGTGTGCCTCCTTACATCCGGGTGTCCCCAGCAGCATGCCTCCGTACATCAGTGTGTGCCCAGCAGTGTGCCTCCTTACATCAGGGTGTGTCCCCAGCAGCATTCCTCCGTACGTCAGTGTGTCCCCAGCAGTGTGCCTCCTTACATCAGGGTGTGTCCCCAACAGAGTGCCTCCTTACATCAGGGTGTCCCCAGCAGAGTGCATCCTTACATCAGTAAGACAGACTATCCTTGCATCAGGGTTTCCCCAGCAGTGTGACTCCGTATATCAGGTGTGTCCCCACTCCCCAGCAGCGTGCCTCCATACATCAGGTGTGTCCCCAGCAGCGTGCCTCCGTACATCAGGTTTGTCCCCAGAAGAGTGCCTCCTTACATCAGGGTGTCCCCAGCAGAGTGCCTACATCAGGGTGTCCCCAGCAGAGTGCCTCCTTATATCAGGGTGTCCCCAGCAGAGTGCCCCCTTACATCAGGTATGTCCCCAGCAGAGTGCATCTTTACATCAGTAAGACAGACTATCCTTACATCAGGGTGTCCCCAGCAGAGTGCATCCTTGCATCAGGGTTTCCCTAGCAGTGTGACTCCATATATCAGGTGTGTCCCCACTCCCCAGCAGCGTGCCTCTGTACATCAGGTGTGTCCCCAGCAGAGTGCCACCTTACATCAGTAAGACAGACTAATACCTAGTGTCCTTTAATTTATGTCACGCGCTAGTGCGGGATGGACCAAGTGTAACTTCCATCATAGCCGCTCGGCACCCGCTCAGGAGTGTCACTCCTGAGTCCCGCCTTTTGGTTGCAGCCGTGGTGCCATGTAATGGACATCACACGTCCCATGCTAGCGGGATTGGTGTGGTGACGTCCACCATAGGTGCCGCCATGTCACTAGTAATATAATTAGACCCGGGGCTTTTTGGGGGCACCCTCGGGGCTGTAGCCCCATCAGCCCCCCGCTCCTGACACCCCTGGTCAGATCCCAGACACACAGGAAGCAATCCCGCTGTAATTCATCCCTCCAGCTCTTAATCCACTAATAGCTCTGGTGCTGCCTGCAGTGCACGCTCTAAAGGGCCAGACACCAACAGCCCGGAACATTTTCCTCGGCTTGAGTCCCTAACATTACTTGAAGCCATACTCTAAGTTACTTAGCATCGTCAGGCATGGTTTCTTCCTAGGTTCCCTGAAGGGAGGACTTCACTACAGTCATGCATCATTTTATGGGACACATTTCAATCATGATTGCTGGCTCTGCTTCACCACAGAGGTCAAAAGCATACATGGCTGTTCTTACAGAATCTATATCTGCTCTGTCTCTGGCATTAGCAGCCTCTTTATCTTCTGCAGTCTGCAGAGACTTTGACCAGTGAAGAGCCTCAAACATCCTTACTGGAGGATATTGCCCCTGAAGAGCCTCAATCAGTTCTGCTACCTGTCTAGGATTTCTTAGAAGACCTTCTTGGTGCATCCTCTAGTCCCATGCATTCTTTATGGAGATTAGGGCACTCCTGATAAGATTTTCACTCCTTCAAAACATATTGCAGCTGTTTAGCGAATCGGGAGACATTTGTTCCAAAGTGGGCTATATCTACTATGGACCCTGCAGTATCCCATCTTAATAAAGTGCTAACCTTATCTGCAGGGGATGCACTCATTTTTAAGGATCCCATTCCTTTCTCAAACTTTTCTTTTTGGCTGGCCCTGCATTACAACCTATATTGGTCATGATGATACTAATATCAATAAACAAACGGTGCAGTGCAACATATAGCGAAGAAAGAGTTCAAAAGCCACCTGGAAGTTCATTAACTAGAAAGATCCCGTGGTGAAACAGTTGAAAAATATCAAGCACTCCAAGAGAAGGATCCGTCATCAATAGTTGTACGGGCTGCTCACCTTAACTAGTGGACCCCTGACTTAACAGGATGGTCATAAGCGCTTTAATGTAATAGCAGCATCCATGGCATACTCAAAGTGTTTTCAGTCTAAAACAACTTTTTTTTTGTGCAAGATAAGATAAAATACTAACTTTTAATCAGTAAAGTACAGGCTTGTAGCACACAAATCTGCCACTCTGTGCAGATACAGGACAGCAGCGGGTGATGTCCTAGGATGGCTTCCACCTCCCGTACACGTTACAGGAAGGTAAAGTTCAACATTAAAAAACGTAAAGAATTCTCCTCCTTTGCTACCACTAAAAATACACTATTAAAGACCTTATAATTAGAGTTGAGCGAACACCTGGACGTTCGGGTTCTGCGGGTCTGAACGAACTTTGGGAAAAAGTCCGGGTTCGGCACCGAATGTTGCCCGAACGTTATCCCGGACCCTGTACCCCATTGAAGTCAATGGGGACCCGAACTTTTAGGCACAAAAACGGCTGTAACAAAGTCCTGGCAAGTGCTAGAGGGCTGCAAAAGGAAGTAAAATGGGGGTAAGAGTAAGGCAAGTGCCCTACAAAAAAATGGGGATAGGTAAAATAAATTAAAATCAAATAAACTAGGAGATGATTTTTGAACAATAATGTGTCACTTACAGCAACAGCTAGAACCTCTCCCTTTAGAACTAGGAGATGATTTTTGAACAATAATCTGTCCCTCTAAGCAGAAGCCTCTACCTAGTGCAGTCAGATTGCTCAAAGCAGCAGTATGTGAAATCTCAAATTACTCCCACAATCTGATTGTTGTGTTCGATCGTACCGATCGTTGTGTTATGCAGGGTTTGATCTGCAATCTGTCACTCAAAGCAGCAGTATATGAAATCTCAAATTACTCCCACAATCTGATCGTTGTGTACGATCATAGCGATCGTTGTGTTATGCAGAGTTTGATCTGCAATCTGTCACTCAAAGCAGCAGTATGTGAATTCTCAAATTTCTGCAATCTGTCCCTCAGAGCAATAGTAGTAGTAATCTCAGGATGCAGGATCAGATGTTAAAATGTCTGCAATCTGTCCCTCACAAAAACGCCGGCAGCATCTCCTACGACGGCCGCAAAAACACTCCCTGTCTAACGTCTGTAAAATTGTAGACTAGGACGTAGGACTCTAATGATGATGATAACGAGACTCCCTGTCTAACGTCTTTAAACTCTTAAGTGTATGACGACGAAACTCACTGTCTAACGTCTAGTTTGAGAC